>VWZF01004466.1:4083-22917 GCA_013396755.1 Sclerurus mexicanus | reverse complement strand
GCCTCCCGCCGCTTCCCGGGCGGAGCCGGTACAACCCGATCGGGGCCTAAAGGAATGAAAAAAAAAAAAAACCAGAGGGGTTGTTTGGGTTTTTTTCCCCCACACCTGAAATCGGCAGGGAACGCAGCTCTTTGTTCTGTAATCCCAGTAAAAGTGCCAGCCATTCGCCCCGCCGCTAATCCCAGCCCCGCGCAACGGCCGCATCCATTGGCTGCCATTTACACACGGGATTAACTAGCCCGAAAACCGGGAGGGGGGGTTCAGGAAGGCGGGGACGAGCTCTGCGAAGTCCTTTTACGCCGCGCTGGGGACGCGGCAGGGTCTCGGCGCGGCTGGTTCGGGGGGCGCGATCGGGACGTGTCGCCACCTGTTCGTGTTGGTACGTCAGAGTTTGGCTCGGTTTGACATGGTGTGGTGTGGGTTGGCACGGCTTGACCCGGCGGGACGTGGAATGGCATAGAATCATAGCATCACAGAAGCACAGAATATGCTGAGTTGGAAGGGACCCACAAGGATCATCAAATCCAGCTCCTAGCCCCGCACAGGACCATCCCCTAGAGTCACCCCACCTGCCCAAGAGTATCATCCAAATGTGTCTTGGAGTCCGTCAGACTTGGTGCTGTGACTGCTTTTCTGGGGAGCTTGTTCCAGTACTCGACAATTTTTTTCTAATATCCCACCTAAACCTCCCTGACACAACTTTAGGCCATTCCCTCAGGTTCTGTCACTGGTTACCACAGACCGTCTGACCCTCCTCTTCCCTTCACAAGGAAGCTGTAACTGCAACCCTGTCTCCTCCTCTCCAGCTGAACACACCAAGTGCCCTCAGCTGCTCCTCACATGCTTCCCCTCAAGGCCCTTCCCCATCTTTTTTGCCCTCTTTTGGACACTCTCTAATGGCTCAGTATCTTACTTATATTGCAGTGACCAAAACTGCCCCAATATTGCAGTTGAGGCCACCCCAGTGCAGAGCAGAGCGGGACAATCCCCTCCCTTGCTCGGCTGGTGATGCTGGGCCTGATGTCCCCCAGGACAGGGATGTCACTCCTGGCTGCCAGGGCATTGCTGATTCATGTACAGCTTGCCATTGACAAGAACCCCCAGATTCCTTTCACAGCACTGCTTTCCAACATCTCATTCCTCAGCCTGTCCATACGTCCAGGGTTGCCCCATCCCAGGTGCAGAATCCATCACTTTCCCTTGTTGAACTTCATATGGCTGGTGATTGTTCAGTCCTCTAATTTGTCAAGGTCTCTCTGCAAGGCCTCCCTGCCTTCAAGGGAGTCAACAGCTCCTTACAGTTTTATGTTGTCTGCGAACTTGCTCAGTGTCCCTTCCAGTTCACATCCAAGTCTTGTATGAAGATGTTGAAGAGCTCTGAGCCAAGGACGGAGCCCTGTGGAACCCCACTGGTGACAGGTCACCAGTCTGATGTCATCCCGGTCACTGTCACCCTCTGTGCTTGACCTGTGAGCCAATTGCTCACTCCCCAGAGGATTAGTTTATCCAGCTGTGGGCTGGACAGTTTGTCCAGAAGGATCCCGTAAGAGCCAGTACCAAAAGCTTTACTGAAATCCAAAAATATCATATCAGCTGGCTTTCCTTGACCAGGTAGGTGGATCACCTTGTCATGGAAGGAAATCAAGTTGGATAAGCAGGACTTTCCTCTCATGAAGCCATGCTGGCTGGGACCCATGACTGCATTGTGTTTAAGGTGATTTTTGATACTTCCAAAAGTAATCTCTATAACTTTAGCAGGCACTGAAGTGAGACTGACAGGCCTGTAGTTTCTTGGGTGCTCCTTCATGCCTTTTTTGAAAATTGGGACAACTTTTGCCAGCTTCCAATCATCTGGGACCTCCCCGGATTCCTAAGATTGGTCAAAAATCATTGAGAGAGGTTTTGCAATGACATCAGCAGCTTCTTGAGGATTCTTGGATTAATCCTATCAGGCCCCATAGATTTTTGTTGATCTGGGTTGGAAGGGACCTCAAAGATGATCTCATTTCAACCCCTCTGCCATGGGCAGGGACACTTTCCACTAGCCCAGGTTGCTCCAAGCCTTGTCCAGCCTGGCCTTGAACGCTTCCAGGCCTGGGGCAGCCACAGCTTCTCTGAACAACTTGTGCCAGAGCCTCACCAGTGCCCCTTCCCCTCAAGGGGAAGAATTTCCTTCTAATATCTAATCTAAACCTGCCCTCTGTCAGTTTGAAGCCATTCCCACTTGCCCTGTCACTCCATGCCTTTGTCCAAAGTCCCTCTCCAGCTCTCTTGAAGCTCCTTTAAGCTCTGGAAGGGTCTCTAAAATCTCCCCAGAGCCTTCTGTTTTCGAGGCTGGAGTACCCCAGCTCTCTCAGCTTATCTCCAGAGCAGAAGTGTTCCAGAGGCATAGCACAGCTCAGCTCGGCACCATCTGTCCCTGCACAGCTCAGGTCTGCATGTCTTGGCTTAGCACAGCATGGCTTGGTATGGCCTGGTCTTACACACCTTGGCACGGCACAGCATGGCTTTGTACAGTCTTGCACCACATAGCTGAGCACAGTATGGCTTGAGTCAGCATGGCTTAGCACAGCATAGCACAGCCTGGCTCTGTATAGCACAGTTTGGCATGGCAAAACACAGCTTGTCCAGTCCCAGCCCCGTCTGGTGGCACAGGGGCCAAAGCCGCATTTGCCATCTGGGAAAACAACCCACCAGGAGAAAGCAATGCTTTTCCAAGTTCCTTACTGCATGTTAATGAGTGGCAAATTAAAATGAATTAAAAACTATTAAAAATAACTTGATGGTGTTTTAACCTCCAAAGTTTCAGAAGTGCTGACAGTTTTCCCTGGAAGCATGCATTAGGCAGCTGCTCCATTAGCTGCATTTTGGGTTAAATAAGTGATGATTTATTATCACTCCAGAACCAAAGGGAGAAGAAAACCTTTTAGGAGGAAACATATTTTTTCCAGTTTCTGGAGGAGCAGGAAAGTGTTTTTTTGCTGCTGTTGGCCAACACACAAGCACCCAGCACCCCCTGCATTCCTCCTCATGTCATCAAGTCTGGCAAACGCAGCAGGCTGGAGGCTGTGCAGGATTCCAGCAAACCCCGGGAGATTCCCAGTAGGAAACCTCAGGGCAGGACAGGTCCTGATGGGGTGGTCAGAGTTGGTCCTCCATTCACATCTGCAGTGCCTGAGTGCATGAATGGTGTATGAGAACACATTAGTTGAAAAATTAAATGGCAGATCTTACTCTGAAGGAAGAAATCAGAGCATTTTTTGACTAATTATCTGTAAGCCAGATGCATCTCCCCTCCCCCCCAAAAAAACCCCCCAACCACAAACAAACAAAACCAACAAACAACCACCCATCAAAATTAATTTAATTAGGTCACCAAGTACAGAAGTAACCATGGAGGAGATGCCTGCACAGGACAGGCAGGTTCCCATGTCTTGCTGGGGCTCTGCATCACCCCTGGGCACACTGCCTGCCAAATGTATGGCCTCTCAGTGGAGAAATCTGTGTGATTTATAAAAAGAAGGGGAAAAAATGTGCATTTTAATACAACATCCCTGTGCTGTGGCTATACATGTCCCCTGCTCTGTGCCCTCAGGGCACTGTAGCCCCACAGTGCTTCTGGCAGCAGGGAGAAGTTTGGGCAGCACTCTAGTTCCCAGCAGGCCTATGACCCTGTGGTGCCCATGGCAGCATGCAAAGGTTTGAGCAGCATGGGGCTCCTGCCTGCAGCCATGCTTGACTTAGGCTTGTGCTCATCATTTCTCTGTGGGGCTGACTCCACACTCCCACTCCATAGGGGCATTGGGGGGGTGCAAGCACCCCCAAGGGAACATTTATGAACCAGTCAAAGGAACGTGATGGTATTGGAATAATTTAGTGTCCTTTAGGATGTATTCAACTCATCACCGCTGTAAATAGGCTGCAGGCAACACTTCTCAGAGCCCTCAGAAGGACACTGGCCCTTGGAAGGGACCTTGGCAAAGAGGGAGTACGAAGTTCTTTGGACAAACACAAGCAACTGGCTCACTCCGACCGCCCAGGGAGGTCTCCTGCTCTTTGCCTTCTTCCAGCAGAGCTCTTAAGAGCTAGTCACAATGCTGGGACCACCATGCTGAGCCTTGGGGGATGGCTCTGTGATAGCTGGCTTTGTGGTCCTGTTTTTCTCCTCACTGTGAACTAAAATGAGGCTGAAGATCTGTGGGTGCCACCTTGGGTCACCAGTGCATGAACAGGGAGCTCAGCCCGCATAGCCAGCAGCAGCTCTCAAAAGAGCCTTTGCTTTGGATGCTGTCTCTGAGTAGGGCTGTGAGTGCTTGGGGCAAAATAATCCTGTAATTTAGAGAAGAAACCTGGTGAGATGGTGGGGAGGAGAGCAGAGTTCCTTGAGGACCAGAGCTTCTTGAGGAAAGCAGAACTGCTTGAGGAGATCTTGGGGATGTTGCCACCTGGGGCTTTTGACTTCAGGAGGGAGGTGGACCATGTGGTGAGATTCTAGGTGCTCTGCAGATGTTTCGCTGGAACTGAATCCACACAGGTGAGCTCAGCCCACCCAGAGCCTCTGCACTCTGGGGATGTTCATGGTGATGAAAAGGATGCCTAGTCTAGCTGGAGGACAGATGCAATGGCTCAAACATGCTCTTGCAATTTTCCCATCTAGGCAGGAACCCACCACAACAGGGTAAAAGTGAGGTCACGACATTTTATTTGGGGACTGAAAGAACAAGCCACATGTACACATTCAGTGTGAGAGGGATGGTTTAATATGCTCTATCTCAGCAATAAAGAAGTTCCTTGTCACAGCACTGACCAAAAAAAAAAAAAAAAAGGCAACATTGCCAGAAAACAATCCTAACTGCAGAGAGATGTCTTTTTTTTTTTTTCTTTTTTCCTTTTTTTTCTTATGATTTGCTAATTAGTGACTGCTGGGCATCACAAGGATCGTTGTTTTCTCTGATATGCTGATTTCTACTGTCTCGGTGGAATTGGAGATCATAAAAATAAAAGAAAAAAAAAAGAAAAGCTGCCTCTTCAGAAGAGTGAACAGGGAAAAACTTTTAGTAAGGTCAGGAGAAATTTAATTGAAAGAATGAGTTTATTTCTTCTTTCCTGAAGGGTTATTGTGTTCTTCTGCTAAGCAAATTGCTGGTTAAAGCAACTAAAGCAAAACAAAATGATTTTTAAATTATAGATCAAAAAGCAGGACGTTTCTGGAAGGCCTCCCCTCACCAACTCACATTCCCAAGCAGGTCTCTGGTGAGCAGTGTGGCTGCAGGGAGCTGGCATTGCCCAGGGCTGGGAGACATGAAAACCACACCAGAAAAAGTCTGGAGGAGAAAGTACAGGGATTTGCATAACTGGGTGGGAGACTTTTGCAGGTTGGGGCAGGGGGACAGAAGAACTTCTTCAGCTATCGCTTTCACTTGGAGGAGCAAGACTTTGCACTCAGAAATTGACCAGCAGATTTGCAGATGTATTTATAGCAAGTCCATCCTGCCGTGAACCAGATCTTATGGGGAGAGCTGTGCTCCAAAGCAGCCCAATGTATTGTTAATTCTTTTGAAAAATATATGCTACCAAGTAAACCCCACAAAGATTCCCTGCAAAACCTGGGCTAATATCTGTTGGTTCTGAACATATTTGTAGAAAGACCAAAAAAATTCCCACCCTGTCTCCATTCCCTGCCCACTGGGTCTCAGAGATGGCTTGCATTGACTATTTGCTCTGCCAACGTGCACCTCACACACCTCACTGCCCACCAAGCCCTGCTGTCCTTTCAACCTGCACTGCTCAAACGGTTTGCTTCTGTGTAACAGATAAAAGACTTTTCTAACTGTCTCGTGGTCCACTGATTTTTTTCCATCCTATGGAGAGCTGGTGAAGTGCTCCTGAACCAGAGCTTCTGAACAGTGTCCTGGAGGGCAGGGCAGGGAGATTTCCATGTTCTGACTTCCCCCATCATTCCCATCTTCATGTCACCAGACAGGAGGAAAGGCCCTTTTCTAAGCTGATGTCACTGGGATTGGTCTTGGCTCATCTATGCAGGGGATGGAAAATCCTGCACACACCCACTCAGGTACCAGCAGCATCCCAGGGGGAAGCCAACAAACCCATCCCTTGTTCCTGGGTTCCCCTCTGCAGACTTTAGGCATCCCAAGTGGACAGGGGAGGCCCCATCCATGGAAATCCCATGCTGTGGGGTGCAGAGGCAGTCGTCAGGGTTATCCCTGCACCATGTTTCAACTGAGAGCATCACCTCCTCCTGATGGCAAGGGGCTAGGGGGGAGCCTGGCTGAGCCCTGCCCAAGGTCGGGCTGTTATTCACCCATTTTTAATCAAACCTGCAGCTGGGGTTACAGCCTCAACCTTTGAAATTGCTGCAGAATTTTGCAGTGAGGCTCCAGCTTTGCCCATTGCTGCTTTGGGCCCTTGATTGCAACCCCCCAGTGCTCTACTCATCTAAGCCATCCCCACTGGAGGCTCCATGCCCTTGCCTCCCACCTGGTCCTGTGCTGGGAATGAACTAAGAGCATCAGTTCTCTTCTGGCCTGGGGTCTTGGTGCCAGTACCGTTGTGACACTGCTGGCCTGTGCCGCCTCAGTGGTGGTTGGGGCACCTAGCCGCTTGTGCTCTTACAGGGCTGATACCAAGGGAAGGAGGCATTGGCATTCCTGCTGGGGCTGTGCAGTGCAAAAGTAAACTTAACGTTGTCCACTGATCTGGTAATTAATACACCGGATGCTTTTTATTGGAATGAGCCAGGGCAAAGTCATGCCGGAGGTTTTAATCAAGGGCTGAACTGGAGAGGTGCTTTCCCTTGGTTTCCCCCGGAAGAGGCTGCAGTAGGTGGAGGCTTCGTGTCCGGTCTGCATGGGGTGCCTAGTGCCCCATGTTAGGTACCTCTGGAGTGATCCCAGCCCTGCACCCACCATACCAGCCCGTACATCTGTTCTACCTGCCCATGTAGTACATCTAACTGTCACATCAGACCCCACTGGGTCTTTTCTTAAGCAAGGCGCTTTCAAGATCTTTAAATATTAGGCACAAAGTGTTTTCCCAGGCTTTCACTGTGCTTCACTCCACAGCACCCATTCCGGGCAGGGAGCAGGGAAGAATGCTCTGCCCAGTGGCACCAGGGATACCAGGGCCATTTTCTCCAAAACCGCTGTATCTGTGGTTGTTCCTGCTGCTATTTTTATTACAGATGCCTTATTGAGATTCAAATGAATGTTTCAAATCCTCACTCCTTTGCATAATTCTTTTTAATTAACACTTCAAAGGTTTGAACACAAGATCCATACTATTTCCTTGACAAAGTTGACTGAACCTCCTTTCCCCCAAAGCTTTCCTGCCACATTTCTGAGGGCTAGAGTTGGGTCTGGAGCTGTCCCCTGTATCGCCTCTTCAGGGGGATGATGGCATTTGGGAGCAGGCTCTGCAGAAATAGGAACTAAGAGAGTAGAGGGAGTCAATGGCTGCAGTGGCTACCATCACACACCCCCACAAACAGCTTGGCACACACTGGGCAGCCAAACGATCTTGGCACAGAAGTCATGGTGTTTGAAGTGAAAATGGTCAAGGCCCCTGCTCTGTCATCCCTTGCCCCAGCACCAGCTCTAATATTGTCCCCCCCACGTCAAACAAAACCTTCCCAAAAGGAGCATTCCATCTCCAGGGTCAGGTTTTGGTAACATTTCCAACCTTCCTGGCACCCAAAAGACCCAGAGGCACCTTTCTTCCTTCTGAAATTTTGCTCCAAAAATAAAATCTGGAATTGTCACACAATTGCATGCACTAGGAAAAGCTGGAGCTTTCCCTCAGCTATCTCAAGAGCTGGGAATGATAAAAGGCCCTAAGGATATAAGAGAGACATAGGTGTGAAAGAACCAGGCCAGGTCCCCCTCTCACTTTCCCCTCCATTTCTGTACCCATGGGGTCTCCCTGTCTTGAGTGGGAGCATCCTCAGTTTGCAGGACTGAGACTCTGAAGAGCAACATGGTTCAACATATGGGAAAATAAACTTCAGCTTTAAATCATGCAAGTGCAGAAATTATTAGATACAGTAAAATTGCATAATTAGTAGGATTTAATAAGATACTGTCCCAGACATGGAAAAGAAGTGGGCTTTTTTTCAGCTACAAAGGACATTAATTTGCAAATGCTCTTAATATTCATTTTTTGTTATTTAGACTGATTTTTTGAAAGTCTTCAATAAAATGAGAAATCTGGACTAAGCATTCCAGTTGCATTTCCAAGTGCAGGAATCCAGCTTTGATGTTCCTCTTGATAACATTTTTTTAGAGCCTTGACTGCATCAAATTAAATTATGATCACCCTGATAGTGCAATACAGCTTCCAAATGTATTCAGGTGACTTTTTGTTCTGAAAGAAAATTAGCTATTTTGACAAGGATGCTTGTTAGATAGCCAAGAGATGGGGAGGAAACAGCCCTGCCAGGGATGCAGCACATTCCCAGCCCTGACTTCAGCCCTCGGGCTACCGGGCTATGGTGCCCCATCAAACCAGGATCACTGGCATTGGAACTGTAGCATGGAGGGGCAACAGAGAGATTCAGCAAAAGTCAAATTACACCTTTGGTGGCTCACAGCTCTTCTAGTACCAGAAACCTGGATCATTTGCCCCCTCCAGATGGAATATTCCAAAGGGACATGCCCAGGGATAGCAGATCCTCAGAGAATGGACCATGGGTGGCCACAGGATATACTGTTAGAGCAGAGCAGATACATCCATGCAGAGATATCACCTCTACATGCAGAGAGGCCACTTCACGTCTCATCCCTATCTCAATCTTGGTTTAAACTCAGACCTGAATCACTGGTTCAGCTGTGAGCACAAACACAGTATCCCAGGGGGATGTGGTCCCTAACACAGATGAGGAAGGAGATTCTACCATCTGAGCCATCTTTGATGCCCAAGGAGCAGGTCTGGCCCCCATTCTGTCCTCACACTGTTCATTTACATGCAGTAGTGCTGCTCCCCAGCCCAGGTTCCACTCCGTTTCTGGATGTTAGGATGAAAATAAAGTGCAAATATTATTGCTGGCAGAGATTACCAGCTTCCCCACTGTGATTTAGGCATCTTTAAACTTCATGTTTTATTAATCCTCACAGTACAATTAATGGCATCAAAATCTGATGTCTGCAAACAAAAGCATGTGCTGCAGCATTATCTCTGTGAGATACAGCAGCTTGTAAATATGTACGTTAAGGAATTACATAGTGGGACTACATAAAGGATGGAACTGGAGTCACCTGCCCTGAGCAGGGTTCTTATAGTCTTTATCTCCTGCCCCTGAATAGCTCAGGGAAGGGCTGGCTCAATAGAACACTCAGTTTTCTTCCAGCTTTGCTGGATAAAACATCCTGTCCCCAAAACCTGTCTTTTCCCAGTAAGTCTGTCTCCAGGGGTCTTGGCTTCAAAAGGAGACTTTCTTGGTGGACTGGCAGCTGTTGTGGGGACAGCTTAACAGCTGCCACTGGAGCAAGCTCTTCCTCAACAGCCAGTATAGGATGATGGAGCAGAGGGTCACAAACCTCCTTGAAGCCACTGCTCAGGGAATGCCAGGACAAGATGGCTTGTTGATGCCCAGACTGCACTAGCTCCCAGAGCCAGCTGCAGAGCCAGTTGCAGCTCTGCTCTGCAGCTGCTCCCAGAACCATCTGTCTAATGCCTAAACAAAGGGATGGCTGATAGCTTTGCATTTCAAAGTGATGGTTGGGGAGAGGATTGGGGATATGTAGGGAGAGAGAGGTTTCCTGGGGTTTGTCACACTACTCCATCTGTTTGGAGAGTGCCCATTGGCAGGGCTCCAGCTCCCACAGCAGCCTTACTTGTCAAAGATGTACAGGAGCACCCTAGAGAGCTGCAGAGCAATGGGAATGGATGGTATCATGTCTCTTCATAACATCCAGCACATTCATGAAGACAACCAGGGCCCTTCTCTTGATGTCAACATTGGCACCCCACAGGGTGTCCATGGGGTCCAACAGCAGGACCTGCATTTTTTTTTTTGCCTGTATGAAACAGTTTCCTTTTGGTGAAGTGCTGACAGACCACCCTGACCCATAGTCACTTGACTATGCACTGCTCACCATGTTGGGTTCCTTCAACAATATGATGAGGCCTCTGAATATCAGTGAGAGCATCACTCTCCTTGGAGTTCTCAGACACTTCCAGAATTTGTGCATGCCATCAAACTCCTCATCATCCATGTTACTGTCAAGCAGCAGCTGCAACGAAGATGGCAGTGAGACATTGGCAGTGTCAGAGGGGCTCCCTGCACCATGCAGCTCCTGGTTCCCACTGGCATTACAGGGCAAGGGCACTGGGAGCAAGACAGCCCGTCCTGGGGCAGTTCTACCTGTGGGGGCCATGTATCTGTGCCATTTCCTCCTGTTCTGAGCGCTGGCAGCCTCTTGTTCTCACACATCTGAGAAGTGACTCCACAGCAAGAGCTAGAAGAAAGGTGGCACAACAGGCAGGTGATGACAAGTGTCTCCTGCCCCCAGCCTTGCAGCTTCCTTAGCCTGTGCACAGGTCATGCTTCTGCCTCAGAGTCAGCAACTCATCTGAATGGACTATGACCACTTCCAGGAAGGAGGGAGGGAGGGACTCACCAGTGGGGGCCCTCCACTAGTAAGCATACTGTCCCGTTGAGGTTCACTGAGGGGAGCAGGAGGTTGAATTGCTCTGTCATGTCATCTTTTTGATCTGAGCCTGGAATTCTTTCCTTTCTTAACAGGCTTGCTTAACCCATGCTACTTATCTAATCTCCACATCTCATTAGTGGGGAGCCCATTGGTCTTATCTCCGGACATGCCACCTTTCAGCAAGAAAGAAAACATGTCCTTTTAAGAGATTGAATGTTCTATCACCTCACCATTCCTGTTATCACCTCTCCTACTTTGTTTGGGTCCCTCTTTGCGACAGCTGGTGGGAGATGCTCCCCCCTTCACCCCCCCCCGCACACGGTCCCCAAGATGCCCCAGAAGGAGCCACACAGAGACCACCAGCAGGGGAAGCAGAGAGAGAGTTTATTAACATGGCCAGGGGTCTTTATAGGTTCTTAAGGGATCCAAACTACGACCAATAAGAATCCAGGAATAACCACCAATGGGAAAGGGTTAATAAAGGCCAATAGGGACACTTAAACAGAGACCTTGAAGGACCAATACCTGAAGACCTAACTAAACAGACAAGGAGTTTCTCAGGGGGCTTTTGAGAAGAACCATGACTAAGGGAAAAAAGAACAAGGAATCCATTTTATAATACAGCAAAAGTTTCAGTTTTTAAGGCATCCTGGGTAGCCTCCTCGTTTCGCTCACAAACCCACCCCTGGCATGACCTCTTCCATTTCTGATATTGTAGATCCACTTCCACACCTATTCCCCCAAATCTCCTAACTGTTGGATTTTTTTTATGACTTCTCCTATGGGGTTTCCTGTTTCATTTATCAGTAAAGTCAGAATAACACATTTTTATGCTTGTCAAGCAGGTTTAATCATCCTATTTCAAAATGAATTAAAGATTCTCCAGGCTTTTGTTTAAATCTATCCATAGTATTATAATTTCATGCTGAGTAAAATTGTCCATGACATCACGCCTAACTGGACAACCATTAGGATCAGCTTCCAATTTCCTTTGTATTATTGACTTTGCTTCAGCAACCACTTCACCCTCTGAACTCCTAACAAAATCAGTTGAATCCCAGATATCTCATCGTGTTTTTCAGGATCCCAGTCTATCCTTGTTTCCACAATCACAGCATGCACTTTTTCTATTAACTTGATGCCTTTGCTTTTGGTATCTCTATTGGGCTACCCAGAGAGCTGCTTTTTCTGCTTCTTTTTGATATCTGTTCAGCTTATCCATTAATGATCAATTTTGGCATTTCAACATAAATATTTTCCCCTGCAATTCACATACTTGCTTCTCCAAATTAATCTTATCCTTCCACGTTTGTTCTCTCTGTTGAAGCTGCTTTCAATATGAAGACAGCAAAATCCATCCTCATCTCCCTAGAGCATTCAGTTCTTTTCCTTCCTCTACTGAAACCTTTTGAAAACATTTCACTACATTGAGCAGTTCTGCCTCCTTCAAACAGGAGTCCCAATTGTCACACAAGTCATAGCACGACCACTCAGGGGCCAAAGTATGATAAGGTAAGTGTTCCCAGCTGGGAATGTTCAGTTCTACATCTGTCTTGGCAACCTTTTTCTTTACTTTAAAAAAGCCATTTTGTATTGTATCCTGTGCTGTGATAGTAAATTTGCTATGCTGACCGGCATAGTGCTCATCAAAACGACTATACACCAGTCATTGTACAAGATGAACAGTTGCCTAAACAAGCACAATAAAACACGCCTGAGTGGTGCTTGGAACGTGTGAAGAGCTTCTGCAACAGCTCCAACTGTATCACCTTCCAGCACCTGAACAGAGGGGAGAAGCCCTACAGGTGTCCTAAGCGTGGGAAGAGGTTTTGGAGCAAATCCCATGTCATTGAGCATCAGCAAAAGCACATGGAGGAGAGGCCCTTCCACAGCCCTGACTGCAAGAAAGCCTTCAGCCCCAGCTCTGACATTGTCACACTGCTGCATCCACACTGGGGAGAGGTCCTACAAGCGTCCTGAATAGGGATACACTGGTGAGGGAAGCCCTACAAGTGTTCTGACTGTGGGAAGAGCTCCATCCTCTGCTACAACTTAATCACCCATCATAGGACCTACATCGCGATGCGAAGAGACCTGGTGACCCATGTTCCCAGTGAGCCACATTGGGAACACCACTGGCTTGTGGTCTCCACATCCTCCTGGTCCACTGCAGGCACCTGGATGAAGGCAACAGGAGGAACATCCAGGGGGATGCAGACAAATGTTTCAAACTCATTGAGAAGAGCAGATTTATTGACTTTACGTCCCCCAAAATCTCATCTGCTCTGTCCAATCACTTCTGGTGACAACAAGCGACACTGGATGATCTTGAAGGTCTTTTTCAACCTAAATAGTTCCATTCTTCTAATTCTCTGTGGCCCACAGGCATCTTTCACCTCCCAGTGATGATGATCTTGCAGTTGTGCCAGCAGTTCGTGCTCCCATGAGCTCATCTGTTCTCCAGTAATTCTGGCTGGCTGTTGCACTGCCTGGCCTGGGTCTCCCCATATGGAGTGTTTCCCACAAAGCTTCCAGTTTGCTGGTGAAGTGCCCGAGCTGGTCCAGGTTGTAGATGTTCCTGTCCACAAAGCTCTCCTGCTTGGAGCCACTCAGGAAGTGACACTCACCTCTTCCCAGAATCTGGAACATCCCTGAGTGGACATGGACATGGACAGAGGTGAGTGGGTGTTCCCCTCTCCTGCAGGAGCCCCCAGCATGCCCTAACAGGCTGGGCTCTCAGGTAGACACCCTGGGCCCCACTTTCCCACTCCACTCTGCCCCTGGGCCACCACAGAACATGCTGCTGGATGAGGTAAACCTCGTGCACCATCAGTCCCTCAGAATTGGACAGCAAACCTCTCCAGGGCTCAAGAGATGGTGGATGGGGAGGACCTTCGTGAACCCTCCTTCCCACCATCTGCTGTCCAGCCTCCCTTTCCGCCCCATCTCCCACTGCTTTTCCATCATTCTCACAGCCCCCAAGTCCTCTCCAGCTTGATTTGGGAGCATTTTCCCCCCTGCCCTGCCTGGTTTTGGAGTCTCAGCCCCTTCCTGATCAGTTTTGGGGTCCACCCCTCTCTGCTTCCCCCCCTCACACCCTTTTCCCATTTTTCCCCAATCCTCAGGCCCTGCCAGCACTCAGCCTGGGTGTGCCACTCTCCTTTGCCCCCTCTTCCCTACCTCTTTCTCCTTTCTCATCATCTCCCTAATCTTCAGCACTCTCTGCACTTGGTTTCTGCTTGCCCTGCCTTCCTTTCCCCACCTCCCCTTGCCTTGCTTTGACTACTCCTACATCGACTTTCCTTGCATACACCTCCCTAGCATTGCCTTGCCTTTCCTGCCCTTGTGCTGCCTTGTCTTGTCTACTCCCTCATGACTTTCCTTGTCTTCCACTCCCTTTCCTTGCCTGGAATAGTGTTGCAAACCCGTCCCTTGTCTTGCCTTCCATGCCTATCCCTTGCCTTGTTGACTCCACCCTTGTCTTGTCTTGCCTTGTGTATCCCTTGACATGCATTGCCTTGCCTACCGGTGCCATGCCTTGCCTTGCCTATCCACCCCTTCTGTGTTATTCCTCACTTGTCTTGCCTTCCCCTCACTGGTTTTCCTTGGCCCTGCCTACCCCTCCCTTGCCTTGCTGTTCCTTGCCTAACCCTTCATTGCTTTCCCTTGATTTGCCTACACTTACCTGCCTTGCCTTTCTTCACCTACCTCTCACTTGCCTTGCCTACCTGCCTCTTTCTTTTAATTTCCTTTCATGCCAGTCCTCCACCTGGACTTGCCTACTCCTTCTTTCCTGGCCTTGCCATGCCTTCTGTGCCCCTCCTTTGACTTTCATTGCCTAATAAAAATCATCAAGTCCAACTTTTAAGTGAATGGCCTCACCTATCCCACCATTGCCTTGCATTGCCTCACCTACCCCTCCATTTATTGCCTTGCCTACCCCTCCCTTGCTCTATCTTGTCTCTCAGCCTCTTCCT
The DNA here is from genome assembly GCA_013396755.1 of Sclerurus mexicanus. Taxonomy (NCBI): domain Eukaryota; kingdom Metazoa; phylum Chordata; class Aves; order Passeriformes; family Furnariidae; genus Sclerurus; species Sclerurus mexicanus. Next base: position 8,273 of record VWZF01004466.1, on the reverse strand, counting down.
TTGACTTGCTTTTCCATGCCTTTCCTTGCTTTGCCTTGCCTATTGCAACCTTGCTCTACCTTGCCAATGCTTGCCTTCCCTGCCCCCATGCCTTGCCTTGTTTAATGTACCAATGCCTTGTCTTGTCTTGCCTACACCTCTGACTTGCCTTGCTTTTCCTGTCATGCCTTTCTCTCCCCTCCCTTGCCTTGCTACTTCTTGACTGCCACTCCTTTGCCTTGCTTTACCTTTCCTAGCCACCTGTTGCTTTGCCCTTTTTTGCCTAGACCTCCCTTGCCTAGCCTTGTCTTCTCTGCTCTGCACTTGCATGGTGTTTCCTTGCCTAGTGTTTCTTTTCTGTCTCCCTTGCCTACACATGCCTTGCCTTACAGTACCACACCTTTTCTTGCCTTGCCTATTCCTTTCTTCCCTCATTTTACCTCTTCTTCCTTTCCCTGGCATGTCCTTGTCTACCCCTCCCTTGCTGTGCATTTTTTTGCATAGCCATCATGTGCCATATCTTGCTTTGCCTACTACTCCTCTGCCTTGCCTTGCCTACCCCTCCCTCACTGTGCCCCACCTACCCCTCCCCTGCCTTGCAAGGCAAGGCAAGGCCAGGTCAGGCAGGAAAAGGCTACTCATAATTAAAGTCGGGGTTGGGTAGGCAAGGCGATGAAAGGCAAAGGACAGTAGGCAATGCAGGGCAAGGGAAGGGAGTAGTAGGCAAGGGAAGGCCAGAAAGTTGTAGGTGAGGCAAGGCAAGGCAAGACAAGGGAGCAGAAGGTAAGTCAAATCATGAGAGATGTAGGTAAGGCAAGGCTAGAGAGGTGTATAAAAATGAGGCAAGGCAAGAGGAGAGTAGGGCAAGGTAGGACAAGGTACGACCAGGCCAAGGAAGAAGACCAGGCCAAGAAGGGTTAGGCAACACCAAGGAAGTCAATGAAAAGGTAGGCAAGTCAATGCCTGGAAGGTGTAGGCAAGTAAGGCAAGGCAAAGCAGGTGTAGGCAAGGTAAAACATGCCCAGGGAAAAAAGGGGTAGGGAAATAGAGGTGGAAGATCAGTGCAAAAAGCCCTGCAAGCCAAGTGAGGCATAGGAAGATAAAGGAAAGGAAAGGGAGAGGGAGGAAAGTCAAGGTGGGGGATGGGTACAGAAGACAATGCACGGCAAGGCAGGAGTAGACAGCACAAGAAGAAGCAAAGGAATAAGAGGCAAAGAAAAGAAAAGGCAAATTTTCCAAGGCAAGACTAATGAGAGGTACGCAATGAAAGGAAAGGCCAGTCAAAACAATAGAGGAGTACGCAAGGCAAGGCAAGAAAGGGGTAGTTAAGTAAAGTTGGTATGTAACGTAATACAAACAGAGGTGGTGAAAGGAAAACAGCTGAGCCCAGTGTTTCAGCTGCAGAGGATATGGACATAAAGACCAGAGAGCACAATGACCAGCCCCAGCTTTCTGTTCCAGTTCTCTGGTGTAGAAAATTCAAGGCATATACAAGTTTTGATATTTGACTCCACATTTGTAGGGAGGGGTTCAGGAAGTGAGTTAGAGTGCCTTTCCTTGGGTAGTAACAGATGTAGTTCTCCTGTTTGTGGTACCATGGGGAGGTAAACTTGCAACAAGACAATTCTCTCAGCCGAGTTTTGTGTAGAAGCAATTCCCGGACTTACACAATATTGGAGGTGGTAGCTGACTTTTGGTTCTGGGCTCCTGAAAGTGTGTCCCAGCGCCTTTACATGGGAAGGAGGGCAGGTTGTTCCGGTGCTTCAGATGCAAATGATAAGTGGCAGCAGCCAGGAACAGCTTTCTTTCCTGGCCCAGTTTGTGTGGGACCTAACTGCCAACCTTGCACTGACTGATTTGGTAGCCAAATATTGAAGTTAAGCTTTTGAAAAGTGGTAACAGTGCTTTTGCATATGAACAAAACACAGTCCTAAGGCTTGTGCTGCAAAAAATGGGATGACCAAGGTATGAAAAAGACAGCATCAGATTTTCAGTCAGGGACCTTTTTTTGTGGGAGTCTTCTGACATTCTTGGCAGTCTGCTCACTCTGGACATGGTAAGCATATATCTCAAGTCTGGATATGCAGGTGATATACTGCCTGGGGTAGGAAAAGCCCAGTTACAGTGTTCTGGCAATTCTGTATGGGAACAACCCTGTGATGTTTTCTGCTTTGAAGGTGGGGACTACATTTCTGCTGAGAGGAGTCATCATTCATCTCCCTGTTAGAGTCATGCGTTGGACAGTTTATAGAGTATTCTGGTGAGTCTGAGTGCTTTTCCTAATATAGAACGCTATCGGTTAAAGCTGCTGAACCATGAGAGTGGGAATGTGAAAAACCAGCTGTTGAACTTTTTCTCCTTGTCCTTTTAGCATTTGAGCAGGTACTGGAGGGTTCAGTTTTAGATCTTGACTTTGTGAGACTGAAGGATTCTGATGGTACAAGAGAGCTGAGAATTGCAGATACCAGGTGTATGTGCAGCAGGTGAATGAGTGTAGTTGAAGGTGAAGCCATCAACAGATCTCTTACCTGGCCTGTTTGTGAGCTCTCTTTTTCCTGAGGATTTCAATTGCGTAGCTGAATTCTGCAAGAATGACAAATGTTATTAGCACCTAGATTCAGGAAGGAGTTCGTGTTGCCTCTCAAGTGCGGTGCAAGTAAGAGTTTACGCTTGAATGGGGAGGGTCAGCCTGCTCTCCTGACAGTTTTCTTTGAGGGTACTGACCTTTCCAAGTTGGACCTGCACTTTTGCAGGTTTAGCTGGTTTGAGTGTGGGACCTTGGTTTCTATTGCAAGTCAACACCGCCATCGTGTGGTAGTTTTCTGAGCACCTGTAAAAGCCAAGAGCTCTTTGTTTTGGTACCATGTGTGTGGGAGCAGTTAGTTATGAGGGTTCAATCTGGGATCCTGGCTCTTCAAGACTGAATTGATGTGTTTTTGCCCATGCCTAGAAAGGTAGATGAATCATCTCCTTGTTGACTGTGCAGTTTCCAGTCCTGCAATTCCAACATTGGCTTTTTCTTCTGGAACCTTTTCTAGGGGACCAGCTGCTGAACGTTTCTAGTTTTGTAACTGGAGTCAGTGAGACTGAAGGTGTGCGAGGGGATACAGAGCTGAGCGCAAAGACATGTGCATGTCGTGCAGTATAGAAGCTGCAAAGGGGAAAGCGAAAGCCAGAGTTGAATTTTTGTTCCAGTACCTTGGGTATGGGAGTAAATACTGGATGTATGAAGTTTTGAAGGTCAAAGTCCTGTCTTGGCTCTGACATCACATGACAACCCACCTTCTCACTGTGCTCCCCCAATCTCTTCTCTTCACCTCTTCTTGACATCCTGTCCAACTGACACTGCCAAGAAAAGATTTACCAAAGTCATCCACATGCACAGGGAGAGCTCAACCATTACAATATTGTCACTTCTCTTTAGGCAAGCCATCTAGTGTCTAATGGCAGATCAGTGTTGCCATTCATGCAGGCTAACTTCAAGGCTCTGCTGTACCACACCTATCGTTGCCCCAAAACTGCACGTGGACTGGCGAGACTTGCTCCCTTCAGGATAAATCTACAATCATTGTCTCCAGTGCCTAAGTGTATTGACAGGCTAACTGTCTTTCTACTACCCCTACCCCCACCCGAGGGGGCAGAGCAGTTTCAGGCTCAACACAAATTCACACAACACATTTTGCTACTAATGGTGCAAGGCAATGAGGAGACAAAAGTCTCCATGAAAGAAACGACTGCCAAAATGGATGTGGTGCCACGCAAGAGGACTGAGGATACGGCAAGGGTGAACAGAGGAGGCTCTAAGGAGCCTGAGAAAGATTCTGACCTGTGACAAGAATTGCCTGGCAAAATGGCAAAAGAGGATGCAAGAGAATGATACATTTGGAATCTTCTTAGATTCTGAGCAGTCCTGGTCCATTACAAGGGATGGCTGCATAGGACAGCTGAAGACATGTCCTGGAATGAGTCTGTAAAAGACATCTGACCATAAAAGTAATTTTAAATTGGTAAATCATTTCTTGGCAGTGTCAGCTGCACAGGATGTCATGAAGAGGTGAACAGAAGAGACTGGGGGAGCACAGTGAGAAGGTGGGTTGTTGTCTTAGTTCAAGGGGGGAACTAAGATATCTATGGTGACCAAGGAAAAAATAATCCCTCTCCCTTTAAATTTAGAAAAGAAAACAAAACTTTAATTAGGAAATATATATATA
>VWZF01004465.1:0-74039 GCA_013396755.1 Sclerurus mexicanus | reverse complement strand
GAAGCATGGAGGCCAAGCACTCATGCCAAGTTTCACGCTGTCATTGTGCATTGCTGGGAACAATGGGAACTACCATCAGATCTCTGTGATGCAGTCATCATCACCCTGTACAAGAAGAAAGGGGAAAAATCAGACTGCTCAAATTACCGAGGTATCACTTTGCTCTCCATTGCTGGTAAAATCCTTGCAAGAATACTTTCGAACAGATTAGTACCTGCTATCACAGCAGAACTTCTCCCTGAAAGCCAATGTGGTTTCAGAGCCAAAAGGAGTACTGCAGACATGGTATTTGTTCTCAGACAACTACAAGAGAAGTGTAGGGAACAGAACAAAAGACTCTATGTAAATTTCGTTGGCCTCACCAAAGCTTTTGACACTGTGAGCAGAGAAGGCCTGTGGCAGATCTTGGAATGATCAGGAGGTCCCTCCAAGTTCCTCAAAATGGTCATCCTACTACAGGAGGATCAGCAGGGCCAAGTCACATATGGCGATGCTCTCTCTGAGCCTTTTCCAATAACCAATGGGGTGAAACAATGTTGTATTATCGCACCAACTCTATTCACAATCTTCTTCAGCATGATGCTCCAAAGGGCCACGGCAGACTTTGCTGAAGAAAACGGCATTTACATCTGATATCATACCGATGGAACCTAAGGTGATTCAACCTAAGGTGACTGAAGGCCCACACTAAGACCCTAAATCACTTTGTCCGTGAGCTGCTTTTTGCTGATGATGCCACCCTGGTTGCTCACACAGAAGCAGCTCTGCAGCACTTAACATCCTGCTTTGCAGAGGCTGCTGAGCTCTTTGGGCTGGAAGGCAGCTTGAAGAAGACAGAAGTCCTCTATCAACCTGCACCTCAGCAAGTCTTCCATCATCCCCACATCACCATAGGTGAATCAGAGCTGAAGTCAGTGCAGTAGTTAGCTATCTGGGAAGCATCATTTCCTCAGGTGGTAAGATTGACAAAGAGATAGACAACAGGTTAGCAAAGACATACAGAGCTTTTGGAAAACTCCATAAAAGAGTCTGGTGCAATAAACACCTGAAGAAAAGTACAAAGGTTAGTGCCTACAGAGCCATTGTACTGTCTACTCTTCTATATTGGTCTGAATCATGGGTCATCTACTGCCACCACCTGTGACTCTCGAATGCTTCCATTAGCACTGTCTCCATACAATCCTACACATCCTCTGGTCTGATTATGTGACAAATGTGCCTGTCCTTGAACAGGCAGAGATCACCAGTATTGAGGCCATACTGCTGAAAACGCAGCTGCGCTGGGCAGGGCACGTCTCCAGAATGGAGGATCATCGTCTCCCTAAGATTGTGCTCTATGGTGAACTTGCCACCAGCTGTTGCAAGAGAGGAGCCCCAAGGAGGAGATACAAGGACTCCCTGAAACAACACCTCAGCCTTGGCCCTATTGACCACCATCAATGGTCCACTCTGGCCTCCAATTGGGAGAAATGGAGACATACCATTCATAACGCTGCTGCTTCCTTTGAGAAGACATGCAGAATCAGTCTCGAGGAAAAAAGGCAACACAGGAAGAACCATGCCTCATCAATATCGCCCTTGGAGACTTTCTGCTGTGCCTTTTGCAATCGGACTTGCCTATCTCGCATTGGCCTTTTTAGCCACCAGGGCACTTGCAGCAAGCATGGGTAAAGCCCTTGCCAAATCTTGTTCGCGAAGCCAAGCAGTGATGATGATGATGATGATGATGATGATGACTTATTTGATAAACACAATGAATAGAAAGGACTGTCAAAATTATGTATGTTTGTACAAGATCAAAAGAATGTAAAAATTAATTATGGATATATCTTCTCAGCAAATGAAAAGAACATTTCTAACCATTAGAAATGAACTTTTGATGTTTGTTGTTTTTTTTTTTTAGATGATAGAGTGGAAGCCTGGAACACATATTGACTAAAGATACTTGAAAATATCTGCTAGAATCCATGTGGTCACCAAAAAAAATGCAAGCAATTGTAATAATTATATATTTCCTGTCTATATATGCACTTGCAATTTGAGCTGCACACATGAGTGATAGATATAAATACATACATTTGTACATATACATGCACATCCATATTCTTACACATCTAATGTCTGAGTATGATACATCCTTGATGATATATCCTTTACTTAAAACAAGGAAATATATTTGTTTTGTTTGGCTGTGACATTGTACTGAACAGACATATTTGCTGAGCTGCTAAGATCTAGAGTTTTTTCTTGAACAATTGTAGAGGATTCAATTAAAAAAAAATCCTTTAAGAATAGGTTCAGCTCAAAGACCAGGGCAAATTGCCTTGTTCATTGATAAAATTTCTCCTAGCTTTGTTATATTCCCATTGACTTATCCTAAGACACAATCAATCTTGAGCAATTCAGCAAAACCGTTCCAGTCCTTCATCCATAGAAATATTTAAGCACCCAAAAAGCCACTTTAAAAAGTCCATTATCATCTTCCTTTTGCACTAGAATATTGCCATTTCTTCCCTTCTCTTTCACTGCTATCTCTCAGTCAGTCCTGCCTTGTTCAAGTCCATTGTGAATGAAATTTCAAGTACATAACTACTTATATGACTGTTTGTGTATATGGGTGTTTGTTTGCTTATCTATTTACTCAGAGCTGGTTTACAGCTATTTGACAGAAAATGTGATTTTTAATTCCCTTACACCAATGGAATATTTGTCCAGTCATTTAAAACACAATTCAGATCAGATCTGGGTTTCCTGTTTACTTTTAATGTGAAACTACAAAACCCGAAAGAGTTTTGATTACAGAAGGAACATGTACACCTCTTCAACCAAGTTCTGCCACCAGGAGCATATGACTGAAACAAGAGAAGTTTCTCTGAACTAGACAAGTCTACAAGGAAATCTGGGAGTGTCAACCAACATATGGACCATACCACGAGGCTGAAACAGCAAGCCTGACCAATGACTAGGACATAAATGTCTGCTTGGTGGCCAAAATATATCAAAATTTCAACATGTTAATGAGAACCAGAATAAATATGACAAAGTGTTAACCCATGTGTGATATTCAGGGTCTTTTCTGCCAAAGCAAAAGGTGTCTGCAGAGAAGTTTAGCTAGCAAGAACTCTTGTTTGGAAGATAAACCTCAACATTTCAGATGCATTTCACTTGAGTGTTAAGTTTTGAGTCTTTCAGAGGCAAACTTCAGTCTTTACTCTTCAGTTTAAATAGATGTTCATACAACCAAACAGTTCAAAGATCTTCTAAATGATCTGAATTAGAATCATTTCCCCCGTCAATCAGGTTTTTTTTCCTTAGTGTTTTTAAAGGTGTAATCCTGTTAATGTTCTCATTGTTCAGAAAATCTTCTCCGGTAACAAGCAATGAGTTTTCAATATTAAAAACTGTGGAAACAGCTTTTCATGAAGAATGTGTAGAGGTTGAAACTTACTATTTTACATTAAGGGTACAAGCAGAGCTGTTTGCATAATGATGAAACACAGTAGCTCTGAGAAATTTTTCAGCAGTATCAGCTTTGATGTATTATCATGGACTTGCTTCATAACTGTGTAGGTGTTGCATCACCATGGTGAAGAAATGAGGGAGAAGAAAACTGTCATATAACAGACGATCTCTTGTGACAAAAGAGAGGACAAGATGTAGCCAGTGATATATATGGCTTCATAAATAACTGGTTGCTTGCTGTCTGCCTCAGGAATAGAGTGATGAACAGACAAAAAGAAGCCTTTCAGTTTTCATAATGTGACATATTAATGTTTTGCTGTTGCTCTGACCAGCAGCAAGGAAGACTGCCAATACAGCCTTACTCAGTATATGGTTCCCTGTTGTGCTATGGGAAATGGCCACCAAAAAAGTAAGGAGCAACTTGAACATGCTCTGTTTGGTCTGACTGAACTGTAACAGATACTAAACTGGGTCCTAAGAGAGCTTTAACATACTCTGAACCCAGCATATTTTGATAATAAGCTCTCCATTATAATAGTGATTGAGGAAACTTGAAAATACCAGTTCACAAACTAAACAGAATAACTCTTCTCCATTCCAGACTTTTGCTACAATTAGAGTAATTTATTTTGGGGAATGGCCAGGAAAAGATAGAGTGGGGCTGGAATTCTGAAAGAAAGCAGCAACAGTTAGATCACTTCTGCCTCTGCTTACTGGGTAGGTCCTCTGAATGTCAGCCTCATTATTCTGGATGTCAGCTCTAGGCAGCAGCTCCTAAATGTCTTTCCAAATGGCATTTGGTGGCCTAAATGGCAGTCCCCGTTGTACATTCTTTCTCCAGTAATAGTGTCAGGCTTTTGGGAACTTCTTTTAGTTCATAATAAATTTCAGGAGTGCCAGCTTGAGAACAATGTTTGAGGCTTATGCCAACACAGACTGGCAGATAAGTGCTTCGAATCCACAGTTTCATTATCGTTTCTGAAAATCCTTAGTCTGCAAGGCTTATTTGCTGGTGGGGAAGAGCCCAATATTCTGAGGTAACAAGGATGACTTACATAAAATTTATATAATCTCAACATCTCAAATGCCCTATATGGCTGTGTTCACCAGAGTCTTTAAGCCTCTCACAAACATGAAAGAAAGCATCTTCATTGTGGTTGCATTAAAGAAAGAATCCTTCTGTGAGGTCAGTTGGGTTCCAAAACTTGGACAAATTAATTGAACAGACAACAAATATGTGGCAGTGCCAGGAAATCATGTTGTAATTCTCAGTCCACAGCCACAAGCACAAGACTAATTTCCTTGTACATTTCTAGTAGCAAAAGGAAGAGGGAGAGGGGCTCAAAGTCCATCACAGAGTCCTCTTCCTTGTTTGAGAGGGATTTCATCATGCATAGAAATGGTTCCATTTTCTTTTGTAGGCTTTAGGAGGCTGTTGAACTAAACTTGCAACAAAATGCTGATAGAACATGTAAAGCTGGGCTGCTCGAAATTAGAGATTCACACTTCAGGCCAATGCAAAGTGCAGACTGTTTCTTACTAGCAGCTGTGTCTCAAGAACTGACAAATTTTCCTGCCTCTCATTTGTTTGGAGGGACAATCAGTACCTTCAGCTGCTGGAGGTTGATTCATGACTACAAAACTAACTTTTAATCTGTTATGAGCAGAGGACAAATCCTTCCTGAAACTATATTTTTTCTGATAGTTTAGCTAAAAGCAGCCATACTGTGGCATGTCACAGCTGCCAGAGCTGCCTCTCCAGTGCTCAGTGGTGGCAAAATACATACAGTTCCATCTCAGTCTTCATGCATGGCTGCTACGGTAGACATGCTTGCAAGATAAAGGCAGATCATTCAAATGCATTATTCCAGACTCCAATACTCCTGTTCAAAGCAGATTTGCCATCTTTTGCCCAGAAGTTTAAGTATGTGGCTAGTTTTGCTTTCTTCAGATCACTGTTGCTTTCATCCTCTGAAGTATTTAAATTAAATACATTTGTACAGTATAAAAATATGAGAGAGTATATTTACTTTGTGTTTACATTTTTATGAAGTCCAGCTACCACAGAGGACTGAAAGACTCCAGGGTAGAAACACATGAACTGAGCCACATTATCCAGCTTGCTCTAGTTGTTTCACTTGCCAAGGCAAAGCCAAGCCCAAGCCCTAACACTTTCACCCTGTGCCACTATCCTGCTATCATACTACTGCTGCAGGAAGGAGCCTCAGATACTGTGTTCTCCACCTCCTCTCTCATAAGATACATGGTTAATAAGAAAGGAGATATTTCCTGTCCCTATACTCCATACAGACAGAGATATGCACCTGTGAATGGATACAGCAGCAAGTTCCAACCCGTGCTAAAGGTCTCCCACATTTCTTCAGGGGTAAGTCTACATTCACAAATGCTTGTTTCAAAGTGGAGGACTCACTCTGTTGAATGGATTCTTTACTTTGACTCAGAACATGGCTTCAGTTTTCTGTGCAGCATTACATTGTCAGTGGTGAAATTTTGTTTTAAGACTTTTCTTGAGAAGCAGTGTAGAACAGAAAATTTAAACTAGTATTTCAATATCCAGTGACTCCATTAACTACACTGTTAAGCATATGCTGTGCTGTGCTGACTAATCTGTGTCTCCCCACTAACAGTAAGAAGCACCCTGAAGTCAGGAAGTCTTCCGGTTGCTTTGGCCTTCAAGGGCAGGCTCCTTGAATGACTGAATGATACTGTGGCTAGGTCATCTCTGTGTAATAATGGTCCTCAACAAATGTAATTGGGCCCTTAAAGCCACAAATAGACAGAAAAAACTGAGTGGAGAATGTTGCTGTGGAGTTGTCTGCATCATATAAGTCTCGCTGCATCTGGCATTCCAGCAAAATGGCTTTATTAGATAGGCTGCCAGAATGCAGTTGTGGCACCTTTTTTTTAAAAAAACAAACAAACAAACAAACAACCAAACTAAAAACAAAAACAACAAAAAAGCACAAAACAAAAAAACCAAACAATTCAACAAACAAACAAACAAAACACAAGAGAGGGAGAGAGAGCATTTTCCTTCTGGGTGGCCATTTTTTCTTGTTTGGCACTAGCCAATGGATTAGCATTGGTAAAAGGAAGGTATAAAAACAGTCTGGTTTACTGAAGGAAGAAAGAGATAAGGGAAGGCCTGAGTTAACACCACTGACTCACCAGTTTATGATGCAGAGTTCATGCACAGCTCTAGCTTCACTTCTACTCTTCTTCTCAACTCCTTGGACCATGTGGTATCCTTGCAAAAGGGGGACATTTCATGTCCTTTGGTACTTAGGACTTCTCCCTGCAAACAGCCACAAAGTCGGTGACTCTATGGATCTACAGAATTTAGTAATGAAAAAGAGAAAAAAATAATAGGCTAGCAGTGAGTGAAAGCAAATATAAACACAAAACAATACTCTTAGATATATAGTCACACACTGTTTTCAGAACCAGAGCATAGAGGTTTTAGGGCTGAGTACTACAGTCAACAAAGAGAACAAAAAAGATGTCAGATAAAGGAAGGAATACATATCCACATTTGTTTCAGTCATTTAAGCAACAAGTTTCCAAAAGCCTTTTTCAGAAGTTAAAATTTCCAGACCAGAATGAAATTTTACCTGGAAGGTGCCCCTACTCTAAAGGAAGTCAGCATGACTTATCAAACCTGTTTTGAGTATTGCTCTGTTTAAGTGCCGTTTCAAAAGATTCATTGGCTATGTAGGCTTTTACTATCAGCATATTTATATCACCTCCTAAATGAAATCCAATTTGAGGCTATTAATATTAATGTGCTGAGATAGTTCTGATGATGAATTAATAAAACACTTGGCCTCTCAATATGCTATTTGCTCTTACCATTTAATGATGCTCTTAACTGGAAAAAGGAAGAGATAGAGCAGACTCCAGCAGGAGCCTGAAAATTAGAAACCACTTCATTGTTTTTAGCTTGCCACTTTAATGACAATCGATGGCATTGATTTTGGACTAGAAAAGTATTTACGAAATCTTTACTATGTGCTACAATCCCTATTTAGATTCCTTAAGCATAATCTCTTTGCAACACCTGCTTAAAGTACTTCAACTATTTGATGAGAATAAATTAAAAAAATATTTGATGCATTTATGTGGTTTTTTGGAGATTTGACTCTATTTCTCATGCCAATTATATATATTGGGGTTTTTGCTAAACAGCTGTCCTCCCACTGAAAGCACACAGCTGTATGTTAGAAAAATGAGATGGCGTCAACAGTCTCATTCCTTTACATTCTCCTTAAGAGAAATTTTAGTTCACTGAACATTTTCATACAGATAAGGCTAATTCACCTACTTTATTATGCTAGAATAGATTTTCATTCGAAGAACTGAATTCAGCTAAGGTACATGATTTTTAGATGAGTCAACACAGTTAGCACACAACCCTAATAGAAAAAAAAAATAAATCTAAATAATAAGAAATTTCCACAGACAACTAATGTAAAAACATATGTGTAAACATCTATAGTGTCATGTTCATAATATATATAATTTTTTATTATTGATAAAAGTGAATATGGGAACTATTTCATTCTAAACTCACACACACATATAATTTATCATGGTAAAAATATAGAACCTTAATGCCATTATTTTTTTTTCTATCTAAGAAAGAATGAAAAAAATTCTAGTAATGTGATTGCTAATAATTTTAATTTCATCTAAGATTTCAGTCTTGGAAGCCTGTCGAAAAGGTGGCTAGAATAACTCATACAAATTAATTTTCAAAGTGAAGTGTATTTTAGAAATTCTAGAAGGATGGCAAGCCTGAAAGTGCATTCCCGATACACTTCATTTTTAAGTCTTGAATTTTCATTCCAGCCAAGTTGTGTCTCTTTGAAATAGGTCAGATGATATAGACTGTTTTACCTTAACTGCATTGATGAAATATCTAAAAACATCAGGAAATCAAGAAACAATAATTGTAACATATTATTGCTGAAATCTATAATATTATTAATAATTAAATTTCTGAAACAGAGAAGCCAAACAAATTACTACCTCCTAACTGGCTCTTCAGAGAGAAAACAAAGAGAAGAAATTTACTGTTGTTCTTTTTCATTAAATTATGAAGTTCTCAGTGTAGTAAAAGCTCTTCATGCACCTGAAGAAAGTTTGCTGATATAAAAGAGAAATGTGTATAATTTCTAAAATTATGCTAATTGAGAATCAGATTTTGATTTTTATTATTTGTGGCATGATAATAGCAAGTGGGTTTAGATGGTGAGGGAGATGGATGATATTGTAGAGTACCCATTGTGTATCAGCTCTTTTTTGATGCTGCTTCTAATTTACCCTCTGGTCCCATGTCCAGGTACAAAATAGGTAATGCAGGTCAACAGGCAGTGAATGGCCCCATTGAAAGCCCAATCAGGGGGTCTCTGATTTTTTTAGTCTATTTCTATTTCCCCGTACGTGGATGAAATGTTTAATTTCTCCCAAAGTTTCTAGCAACCTAAAAAGACAGACCAAATATTAATTTCCTACATGTCTTTGGTCACTATTCTGATGATCATGATCTTATAAAGACTATAATGTGTGCTTGATTTCATGAAGTTCAAACAGTTCTGTCAGAGTTGTTTTCTTTACTGCCTGCAAGTTATTCAGGACTAACACCATAACATACAAATCAGCTGACTTGAGTAAATAATCTATTACTCCGAAATCCTCATCAATGCTGTGAAATATGTTATTATTTCTAGGAAGTTTGCTTACTTTCAGTCATTCTTGGAATATTTTCATGACCAGGCTTTGTGTGAAAGTTCTGAGTTCTAAGAGAAAAATAAAATTACAGAATCATAGAATGGTTTGGTTTGGAACAGACCTTTAAATATCATCTAGTCCAACCCCACTGCACTGAGCAGGGGCATCTGCCATAGATCAGGTAGTCCAGAGCCCCATCCAAGCTGACTTTGAATGTTTCCAGGGGTGGGGCATCTACCACCTCTCTGGTCAACCTGTGCCAATGTTTCACCACCCCTCCTTGTAAATTCCTTATATCAAATCTAAGTCAATAAGAAGAATCTGAACACCTTTACTTTGAAGATATTTCTAAGAGATTATTTAAGAGGCTGCTTTATTCTCTTCTTTCTCTTACAAAATATTGTACTTTTAAAAATCAGTTAGTTTGGTGAAAGAAAATTGACTTTAAAATATTAAAATGTATTTGAAAATGTTAGGTAGCCTTTTAAAATACTGTTCATTTATAATAGCCTAAAACATTGTTATATTTCAACTGCTATATATTTTCTCAAGTAGCTGCAGGAATGTTCCCTGATTAGATAACTTAAGGCTAAACACTGAGAGTTTCTAAGTGTTGAGCACCTTAAACTTTTGCTAAAGCAAGAGCAGAGAATACCCAGTGCCTCAAAGGATAGGTCACTCTTTATATAACAGTGTGTGAGAATCAGTTTTTGTCCTGTTTTTCTTAGACATAATTTGATGTTTTACAATAGAAAATAAGTGTAAGCACACCCCAGCATATCACTTCTATCACTGATGTGTATAAAATGCTTCCCCTATGCTTTTAAGGTGATGAAAAGGACAACTACCTTATGTCTAAATCAGAAGAGCGTGATATGATGTCAAAGCCTTTGGCTAAACATAGATTGACTTAATTCTTTCAATAATGAACTTCAGTCCAGAGCATTTAACAACCACAAGGAGAGAAACCCAATATAAAAGAGAAAATCTCCTCATTCAGGTTATCTTAACTCTGCTGCAGGCAAAACATAGAAATATTTTTTTTAATCGAGATTCTCTGCAGCACCCCTTTCCAAATGCCAGTATCCATCACTGATGACTGGATCAATAGCTCTGTTTTGGCCCCAGTCTCCTACGAGAGATGGCATGCCATCAGTGACAGACAAATATCACAGTTAAGCAAAGTATCCAGCCAGACCTAGTAACATTTTTATTGATTTTTGTTGTGCAAATAATGTCTTTTTGGGCTGAATAAATGGCTTTGAGCCAAACAGTCATTGTTTATGATTCCAAAATGCAATAAAGGGACAGGAAATATATTATAGCCTATGTCTCAAGGCACACAACATAATCATCCTTTGGTGGTGAAAAACTACCCAGCTGAAACCATGAGTGCATATTTATCCATGCTTAAAGGTACCTGTAGGACTTGCAAATCTTACACAAAATGTCCTGTTAGGAAACAGATGGTATTGCCCTTTAACCTATTGAATAAGTACTAGAAAACCAAGCAAAAAATAAGCGCTATATTTCTTCAATTAATACAAAGAAAACACTTTATTATTTTCCCTTCAAAAGAACCATCAAACTTGCCAAAATGGCATTAGGATGCTATGAGAAAAGGACAAACCAGAAAGTACCCTGAAAGTTTTTCAAATGCTACAAAATTATATTAATAGTTGTCCAGCAACAGTATTTGTAGATTTTGTATTCTGGGTTTTTTTTTTCCAGAAATTACTAAAACATGTTTTGTATATTTTTGTATTAAAGATCATATTATTTATCTATCTTGTAAAATCACCTATTTTATTTTCCTAATGTAATTATTATTTCATTGTTTAAACTAGCAATATAAACAAAAAATATCTCCTTATGGTTATATCTGCACAGTAAATCCCAAACCTTTTCTTCTGGGTATATGTCTACTATATCCAGTGGATTTAATGAGAAATTCCTTAGTCTCAGCAAGTGTGCAGTGGTCAGACTTCCTAAACATGCATGTGTCATAAACAAATATGTCAGAGAAAAGAACTTCTTATAACTGTCAAGTTATCTACAAAGAAATATTTTTAATAGATTTGTTGTTTTCAATTAACTAGAAATAAGTTGTATTAGCTTGCATTATTTCAAGGCTGGTAAAACTATTTTGCCCTGATTGCACAACCCTGTGTTTTCATAGAAAGTATAAATAATTCAAACACCTTTCAGAAAAATTCAAGAATATTTATCCTCATCTCAGAAGAGTCCATTCATCTATAGGAAAATGCTACAGTAATCAAATATCAGCCAAAATCCCATCTCTCTCCTACATCTTTAAATTTCAGGATTTTATTAACTCTCTCATGACAGCCCTAAATATAATTTTGAAGGTATTTGGAGTGCAAGACAAAGGCTGTTCTCAAGAAATGATGCAAAAAATCAGGGGGTTTATTTGTAATATTTTGAAAATTAAGTTAGTGGGAAACTCTAAGAGGTAACATGACTGTAATAGCCTATATTTGTTAATGGCCTTATTATATCTACCATAAAATTAAAGTTTTGATACTCTTCCAGCAAGCCTATTGCAAAATCTTTATATTCTTCAACAGAAGTAGGTATTCTCTTTGGATTACATAAAATCATTCCAACAAACTTTCAGTCATATATCTCTCTTGTATATCTGTTTGAAAAGTTATTTAACTTTAATCAGTATGTCATTGAATGATTCCAAGATGTTGGGGTGAATTAAGCTTTTTCTTTTATTATTTTTTAAATTAAATTTTCCAGATTCTCAACCCTGGAAATATTACACTTGTGGCCAGAAATTATATGTGAGGACAGCTTCTTTGAGACAGGACATCTCATGAGCCCAAAGCTATTCCCGTGTCTAGAGGTTCTAGATAGCAACATGTGAAAAGGCAGATTAGAGATAAAAAGAGGTTGACTTTTGACATGTCACACATAGTGCAGGGTTATCATAGATTTGGCACCTTTTTCCTTCTTGTCCACCTCACTTGAGGGTTTAAAAAACAGAGTCACTCTCTTCTGAGAGATCACAGACTTGGTCTTCCACCCTTCACTGACTGCTGTTTTTGAGGGTTTTTTTGCACACATTACAGAATTGTATCATGAGCAACATCTTATATTTGAACCTAAAGAAAAAGAAATTAGCACTCTTACATTTCATAGGGATCAAATCTATTTGACAAAAATCCCTTGTTCTTTTACCCCTGCCTTCAGCAAGAAGTAAACTGAAGCAGGCATGAGCCAAGTCTTTCTGAATCCACTGGTTTAGCTGTGGCAATTGGTTTTTTGCTCCAAGACAGAGAAAAAGAAAACAGTAAGAAACACCTATTGAGTGTGATTCATCTGGTGCATTTCTAAATATCTCTCTTAAGAGATGGATAGTCCTATGAAGGTGTCTGGATTTTTATCTTAACCGTATGTGTAGCCCAGAATTACTGGCTTATATGTCTGCTCTACTTTTAGATAACCAAGTTCAGTGAAATTAATCCAAATTTTGGTCATTCAGATGGTTTCAGGCTGCCAATCCTGAGCAGATAATGGTCTCTGTGTCCTTTAGGGCTAAACTGGACAGGATTTTTAGGTGCACTGTTGCTTTATATTTTCAACTTTCATCCAGCCTGAGAAGTCTGTTTACTTATCTGGGAGCCTTGCTTTAATCTTAGCTCAGAAAACTGGTGCCTAATATTAGGTATTTTGATTTCAGATGTTAAGATATTTTACTGTATTTGGCCTAAAGATTTTTTGGGGGCTGAAATCAGAATAAGTAATTGGACCTGCATATTTTACTAAGAACATGCACACTTTTTTCTTTTCTAAGTTTAAATGGTTTCAGAGCATGTTATTTTCAATTTTAAACTCAATGTAAATCAGAAACATTAAGCTACGAGGTATGAAGCTATTGGCAAACATTTCAGTGCACGATCAGCCAGGTTACCCATTTGTTCTCTGGAGGAGGTAGCCCCCACTCAGCCCCATCATTCCCAAACTAGAGGGGCAGGCCTACATAAAACCCAAACTGGGTATAAAGAGATCTGTAACTGCTCCTCCTGCAGACCTCAGGAACATATGTTCGCATGCTTGACACAAACCGTCTGTGCCAATAAAACCCTGCCCATTGTCATGCTAAGGAAATTCAACCCTCCCTGCAGACTAAGCCCTGTCTATGTCAGTTGGTCAGGCACGTCTTCTCCTGGGGGAGTTGAATCCCGCCAACTGAGAATATGGTTTCCAGAGGGCAAATAAATAGGCTGTAACGGGATAGCATGTGACATGTTCCTGCAAAGACTAATCACATGGGTGTTATGAACTGTGGAGTGAAGATACTGAATGTTGTTGAAGATAGTGAATGAGTGTTGTTAAGAGTATGAAATCACCTTCATTGATGAAGCTAAAAATAATGGAATAAAAAATTGTTTGTTCATAATCCTTTTATTACAGATCCTTTTTTCTCTGTAGGTAAGAACACCTCTACCCATTGTTCCCATTTCAAGAGCACAATTTGAAGTGTTTCTTTTACAGCAAATACCGCAAGGTAAAAACAAACATGCTTTACTGTCTGGATTTTAAAGACAATGACAGCTGTGGCCAAACTGATCTCATCACCCTGTCAGCAATATTTTTATAGCAGTTGGAGTAATGGGCAAGGCAGAGACTCTCATACTTGCATTTACATAACTGTTTTCTTTCCAGGTCCTTCTCTTCTGGTGATGTCTAAGTTTCTGATCTGTATTTCAGTTTAAATTTTCCACGCATTGTCTCTGGCTAAGTTACAGGGAGAGCCTCACAAAGAGTTGGAGGTGTGTGAGTTATGGCTTTGCATTGAACTTTGCTTCTTGGATGGAGAGAAAGGCTGATGGGGAGAGAAAGGGTAGACTTGGATATGTGCAAATATGATGTCTGCTCAGATGCACTTAACCAACACAGGCCTGGATATAGAACAGTTAAGATTTGCATGAAAAAGGCTTCCTGGAGGAAACAGCATAAGCCAGTGAACAGGCAGTCCAGATGTCTCATTATCTGTCTCTAGTTTTCTTCAGGTTTCCATGTGATCTTGGGAAAGCTGCTTTCCCTCTGTGTCTTAATTTTAGTCTGTAGACAGTTAGAGGGACACCCAACCTATAATGTTTTTGCAGATCTCTCTGAAATGCCCATTTCCAACAACTACAGTGCCTACAAATTTAGCTAAGAATAGCATGTTTATGAGAGAACAAAGGATCATCTGTTATATGCTTGAGAGTCAAATCTCCAGCTTGATCACCTCATTTTCCCCTACCACCAAAATCTTTTCACTTTATCTAATATCAGACTATGTTTGGTATAGGAATTTTTCTGATGACCCCAAATATTATCAGCAGATTTTAAAACACTCTACTAGGAAGAGGAGGAAAAGTGAGGTTTCTGCCACATGTACTGTGATTTTCTCTGCAGAACATCTGAATAAATTTGTCTTTGAAAAATGTAACCAGAGCTAGGCAATATTTAAGCCTAAACATGAAGTTACAGTTTTTATTAAAGGGAACAAAGTCTATAAGACACCATGGGCTAAAATGGAGTAGGTCAATACTGTACCTCCTCTATTGCCTCTGTATTATAATATAGATGTGATTATAGTAAATGTGAGCATAGACAAGCAATCATATTCACAGTGAATATTACAAACAGAGATCATGAACCAGACCAAGAGAAATGAAGTATTAGTGACTAGCACACAGCTTCTGGAGAGTCTCTGAGAATATCACTGGCTTACTAGGGTGCCATAAAGTCCACACTGTTTTGTGTCTTCAGTGATATAACAGATCCACTAGATAAGCTTGTTTTGGGTGAATAAGTCCAGTATGAACTACTGGTTCATAGCCTGTAAACTGCATGTTTTCTTCAAGGATTAGGATATTTCAGAGACCTTTTTTTTGTCTGTTGAGGAAATCCTGATCTTTATGGGGAAACCATCTCAGTGACTTTGGTTTCTTCTGATATTTATGCTCAGGGAAGGAGACTTAATTAGAGCAACAATGCACACACATTCTTGTGTATGAGGGAGAGTTCCATCTCCACACTCCCTAACTATTTAAGCCATGATGAAGTACTCAGTCATTTGATCTCAGTATCATCTGGGGACCAGCTGTCCTGCCAGCTCTCCCACTCCCCATGTGGTCTCTGCACCCCATATGTTTCCGGCCCTTTTTCCCATATGCCTTGATCTCCCTGTATCCACCAGACACCCAGATTCCAGTTTCTTTGCTTACCTTACAATGGTGGTTTCCACCTCCATTTTATTCTTAGCAGGTATCCTTAGCACCAGTTTTCTGTGGTGTTACAGCAAAAGTAGTATTTCTGGAAAGTTCTCGTGTTGCTCAATAAAATAAATCAAAAGTGCAAAATATGTAAAATATCAGAGGATAGAGGATTTTTGATCATACTCATATTATACTCATTACTCAGAAAGAGGCATAGGAAGATACGTCCTCTGAGGCCAGTGACTCTTCTCAAAAATCAAAATTCTGCCGACAGCAGAAGCTTGGTCACCAAACAGAGTCAGTTCTTTGTCTCTTTGTCTGCTTATTCTTCAGTGATGTTGAGGTCTCTATAGCTATTAAAACCACCCTCTGCTGTTGGAATCCAGTCTTTATACTAATCTTAATATTATAATATATAATCCAACATAATATTGTATCTGATTCTATCCTTGTGAACTTAAATATTCTTCTCTATTCTACCATTCTTTTTCAAAGGCTTTATAATTATGCAAGATTTATCTAGAAATATAAACTATATTGTACTGTTTCAAAAGACTTCTTATACCTTATATTTAATTACATTTTTTATATTTTGTTATATTTTTAAAATTGCATTTTATGCATCCTGTAATCAGTCATGAGTATGCAAAATAAGAAGTCTTCACTATGAGCCAAATTTAAAAGGTCACTTTGACTTGATTACAATCAAGGTAGTAACAAGGCTCATACTACCTAGTCCGCCTCTGAGCTCTGAACATCTTGAAAAATAGAAACAATGATGTTTTCCAGGGTGACACTCCACTGGCTGCTCAGCAGCACTTATTACTGAAGAAGAACTATTTGCAAAATATTTTCAAAAATACACCTGGAGTTGCAAGTTATCTCTGCACAGTCCTTTTTTACTTGCAGATAGACATATTCTTCTCTCCTTACATCAATCTAATGTTAATACACGAACACACCTTTCAATCTGGAATTTTGCCTTGAGCTGAGGAAGACATAGCAACCCTAGCAAAGCAGCCACCTTCATGAGTGAAATGTTTAAAAACAATTTATCATTATAGCCAGTGTCTGCAAAATGTTCCCTGCACCACGTAACTCCACCATTCAGGATTAGACCCTGAGATAGTAAGGCATCAAGAAGATGCATAATTACAAGAATAAGAAAAGCTCCACTTGCTTCAATGAACTGGTGCCCGAGAGTCCTTTTGGACCTTGCACCCTCACATCAGTAACTAAAGCAGGCCCAAGCTAAAAATCTCAGGGTGAAACTGAGGAAGAGGAATCTTGGTCATAGAGAGCTGCACAAATTTGATGAGGCTTTCGGGACATGTGGACAGCCAAGGATTGCAACAGGTTCTCAAGAGAGGTCGATCAGTTTCCATCTATGGAGGATTTGAACACCAGAGCAGATAAACCCCTTAGAAACCTGGTCTAACCTTGTAGTTTACCCTGCTTTGGGCAAGGGGTTGTACCATAGACCTTCTCAGGACATTTACAACCTTACAACAAATTCTATGACATTATGAACATAAGGATACACAAATTCAAACCCTTAAATTCCATCAATTTATCCATGCTCTTACTCCTCACATACAGAAACATTACCAGAATTCACAAAAATATACAAAAGGAGTCATCAATAACATAGACCTAAGACATCACCAAAGTTTTGGCCCCAGCTGCTGGTATTTTTTGCCTGATGGTTCCCTCTTATCTACCTTATGATTATTGAATGCACTTGCTAATAAGCACAATGTTTTCAAAAGCACAAATTAACTGGAAGACAGGATTAGTGTTTGTAGTCTCTGATGATCATCATATCAGTATAACAAAGGATCACAGGAATATGATCTTTATGTTAGGTTAGACATATAGAAAAAAAAATGTTTTCTAAAGGTATTTCAGCAACATATAGCTGGACGTGTAGCTGAAGAGGGTTTCTAAATTGGTGTCTCTGACTGTGCTCCTCCATTTATGTAAATACTGAGAGGTAATTCTTGTTCATATAGCAAAATATATTCCTTGTTTCTTGGTTGTACCATAAGTAAAATGACAGAAAGTATCATTTTGCAGAAAACGACTTAAGCACTAAGAAGGGCTTGAAAAAAAATTTAAAAACACTTTACAAAACTATTGCGATGATATTTTCATAGTAACCTATTCCTCCTGGACTGTGATTATAGGAATCAGGGAGTGAGCAAAGCAGTCGTGAGGACTTTTCTGGGTTATCTGTCTTTGAAAGGATCATGTTCAAACCCTGAAAAGATAAAAGAGAGACTATACAGAATGTAAGCTGGACCATTAAACATTTCCATATGACAAACTTCTCTCCTGAGATCTGACCTGCCTGTAGATTCCCCAGTTTGCAGATCTAAAGGAACCAGGCCCACCTGTGCCTGTTCTAAAGAGAAGAAGCTGAGTCTGACTAGCTTTTGAAAACGACTTTAAAATTCTCACCAGAAAACACCTTGATAAAAAAAGGAAGATATATCCATAAAACATTCAAAACAAAATCCCATGAACCAGGATTTTTAGAAAGTAACTCATCTAAAAACTATTGTAAAAACAATATTCCATGTAGGTATTTCTGAAAGAAATAGCTGCTCTTTGTAGAAGGCATTTCTTTTTCCTACAGATTATTGGTAAATTACGTCCTTGGGCTGCAATCCTGACATTTATGCACATGCATAACTCCAAGCACATGGCTAGTTTCATAAACCACTATGGAACTATATGCATTCTTAAACACATGTATAAGCACTTGCAGAAGAGAGATCCATAGTCCTAAATCAAAACTTTATCTGCCAGCAATAATTATGCTGGTGAAGTAAAAAATCAGAGGCATGAGTAGTCAGCTGTAGGTGTTTCTCCTTCATCCTTCTCCACTATACTTACAGCATCTTCACACATACTAGAACTTGATCTCACCTTCCATCCCATGCTAAGGCAAGACCTTAGGTAAGTCACAGGAAAATCTGGGTTTCTACTGCCTCCCAGGACAGTCCTAGCTGCATGTCTACCCATAGCAGCTGGGGACAGAGCACACCTTCCAGCTGCCATGGTGTATCACAGCTGTCCATGTCACATTGTCATGTGGCTGATGTCATGCAAATAATGTAGCTCGATGTCATTCCAGAAAGCTTGTGATATGTATCACAAGACCAGGTGGGATTTGCAGGGAGCCTGAAATCAGTCTGCTCTTTGAACAAAATAGATTCCGACAGCAAAATACAGATATCTCTCCTACAGAAGAAAATATTGGTACTGCTGGAATAAATTACTGAAGAGCAAATACTCAATAAAACACTAGAATTCTAGGAACAAGTCTATCAAACTGATAATTTTAATCACTTGTCAAAGTAAAATCAGGCACCAAGGTTAATATTGAGTAAACAGCCATCACATAAATGCAGATGTGAAATCCTTTCTAACATTAATGGAAGTCAAGTTCAAACCCACTCAACTTCTGACACTCAAAATACATGACTGCATAGGTTTTAAGAAAAGCTATCACTTAACTGCTTAAAATCCATTCTTAGCAAATGAAAAACAGCTTCTCTGGCAGGTTTCCCATGTGGATTCTCCGTAGTTATTGTAAACCCACTCAAAGTACTCATTTCTCATTACAAATTTCCTGTTAGTTAAAAATATTATTGTTAGTCATCTACATCATCACATCTAATGACTGCAAAAATTTACTTTGACTATTCTGATCAGCAAGTGTTTTGCGAAATGTTAATTGGTAATAGTCCTGTATTTGAAAAAGCTTCTGCTCACTGGAAACCCAACCACAGGTTGTCTTTTAGCTTAGCTTGATACCAAAGGCCCTCGCTGTCAGAAAGTCCAACTCAAATGCACATCTAACTCAAGAAATTACTCTATGTATAGTAATCAATCTGAGACTCTAAGAATCTTCTTTTGCTTGTTGTGTATGTGTTGCATAACCAAACAAATTCCTCACTTTTGCCAATTATTCTTAGCAGATCCACAAGCCTCCTCCCTGCTGCACATCGCTCAGAAACTTCTCAGCAGTCAGCTGCGCATAGCACAATCCCAATCCAGCCATCTGACAGCCTGAAGTGTTTCACTTCAGGAATCCTAAATAAGGACTTCTTCACCACTGAAAGTGTCAATAGCAGCTGCAACCATTATATGAACTACAGAAGTTAAGAAGCCTGGTTTCTTGTGTCTTTTGTTTTTTGACCAAATTACTCTGTGTATAATGGATTAATACCTCCATAACACATTTACATGTGGATCTTATGATTCTAATAATAGAAATCACAGTATATCTTTCATTTCTGCAGGCCTTTCTCCATTCAGCCACCTTAAATCTTGTGGAAACTTCTTATTTTTTTACATACCTGTTCTTGTACCAAACTTGCTGAAAATTTGCTAGCAATTTCAAAAAACATTAGACAGAGGCTTTGATGGCCTACTTTATAAAACATATTTCTTTAGGAAACCAGTCTGATATATTGGCTAGATTTTCATATTGCTAAAAACTCCATTGTGAATACTAGACTTCATCTTCACAGGGTCATTTATCATTACCATGCTTTGACAAGTCATTTGAATACAACTTAGTTCTATTTAATTAATTTGGTTTAACAATAGTAAATCACTAACTTACAATTTTCTCTAGTAGTCATCTCAGCCATATTTCAAAGTTTTTACATTTTTTTTGTATAAAGATGAATTCTTCATATTTAGGGTTTCATGCTCTCAGAAGTGAGGAAGTATCTATGGACAACAGTTTCCTATGAGAAGAGTATCAGCACACATATATAATGATTCGGTAAAGAATGATGCTTCTTTTGTTCCCACTATAGCCTATAGAGAAAAAAAAAATATTCAAAACTTTTAGCATTTCAGAATGACTGAGAATTTGAGGGCTGGAATATGGAATGTAGTCTGATAGGTAGCAAATCCAGGCAGGATTTTAGAAAATTTGTGGAGGTAAGTCTTAGAAGCTGAAGGGACATTTGCAGAAAATACTTTTTAATCAGATATGCTGTAGACAGATAAAGTCAACTGAAGCAAAAACTTTTCTATAATGATGGGAAGAATGGAGAGTTATTGTGATTGAATATCTACATATATATCTCTATATTAATATATTAGAGATCACTTTATTGTGATAATAACTGTCAGTTTTAAATACTAAAACAAAATTTGCCAAACTCTTTCACTAATAACGTGCTTTTTTTGCTAAGAATTTTAACACAATTTTAATTATTTTCATGACACATCAAAAATGGTTGATTCCTAACATTTGCATCCTTAGCTGTGAGTATGCACAATTACAAGGTGATCAGGCTCAAGAGCTCTTTTGGGAAAGAAGCATGGACAGAAATAAACTAATTTTCTTTTTTTTTTTTCCTCCAATTTTTCCTTGCCTTTGTCTGATTTTTAATCCTATTTACCCCTCCTTTCATTAGCGATTTTCCTCAGCTAGCCCATGCGCTTATTTGCCTTCCAACTGTTTGTTGTGCGGGTGCTTCTTACCTGCAGCTTCATACATCTTTTCCCCCTCAGTGGTCACACTGTTCACACATATATGGAAAGTGCTTATACATTGTGCCTAGCTATGCCATCACAATTTTGCAAAATATTCATATCCCATTGTTTAAAATATTTTAGTATGCTTAGATTTAAGTAACCTCTACTAATGACTAATTGATACAGGTATAATTTCCAGCTGTCACAGATCTCTGCTTTGGCTACATAGTCCATCATAGAAGAGGAAACTGAAATAACTTGGCAGAGAACCTGATGAAAATAAGGTGGCAAAGGGTTGTCTGCTGCTGATGATCATGAGATTCTGGAACAGCCTTTAGGAAGAGGAAATTTGGGGGAGGGGGGGGCGGGGAAGAAAAAAGAAAAGGAAAAAAAAAAGAAAAGGCGCTTGAAATTTTTAGGTGGATCAGATCAGTTTGTCCCATTTCTAAAAGGAGAGATATGTTGTGATTTCTGCAATGGCGGACAAACAGGTATGATGACTCAGTTTAAATTCTATAATCTTGTGTTCTGTTTCATATGCTGGTTGATGATTAAGTCACCCAAGGGAGAAGAGAATTAATAGTCCATGCAAATAGGAACTACTACAGTGACCTGCCATTATGCATATCCGGCATGGAATATGGTTCTTCTGGACCCCTTTGTGACTAAACCATTCACAACCTGCTTCTGCTTTTGTGAGGAGTCAATGAGCATTTAATGAGTAACTTCAGGCTCTGCAACCTTAAACAGGAATTGCACTGTTCCTCTTGGGAGTTGGTCCAGGATTTTCATTTCTATCCTATCAGCCCTAGAACTGAGACTACTATGTGACCGTTTTGGAATTATTACCTGTTTGGTCAAATTATGATAGTTCAATATTTCTGAAAAAAGGAATCTTGAACAATCCAAGAGGAAAAATGGAACTCGTCTTCTATCTTTCACTTTTTAATATTGCAGTAGGAAACTGGAAAACACAGTGCCCACTTTATACCTTACCAGCAGCTATTCAGTCAAAGCAGCATTCATAGCAGATAGAGACAAATCATCTGATGGCAGAGTTTAAAAGAAACCGGTTACTATGACAACAGATGGGGTCAGATAACAAAATGAAGAGACACTTTTGATCTTCAAAAAATTCCTTTTCCTTTGCTCTCTCCTCTGTTATCTGGACCACTCCATCAAACACCTAGCAGATAACAGAGTTGAAAACCCAATCGACCTTCAAGGAAGACCAGACAAGTAGGAAAGTCTATGGAAAGGTTACTATTACAGTGGAAATGCTTATGATGATATTTTCTCTATGTATGTGTATGTGCATGTGTGTGTATTTTACCAAAGTAACACAGTTCTGTTCAAAAGGCTTTAAAAAAGCCTCTAACATTACAATGTTGAGGTATTTTTTTATAATGTCACTCAAAGAAAGAAAATAGAATGTAATGCCATCTGAAATGATCTGCTATATAGTCATATTGTACAGTCATCATAATGTGAATTAAAAAAAATATTTAGGTACTTTTAGATTTTGGAGCTCTAATTTATTGTGCATGCCTTACCACTTGGTGTTACTTCTCTCATGTTATGAAAGCTGGAAAAATACCTCTGAATTTGAAGCTCTAAAAATATTACCATGTCATACTTTAGTATTATTTTACAGTATTTCAAAGAGGTATATATTGCTAAAAAGCAAATATGTTACACGCTGATGAGTTGGAAAGGAAATCAAAGCACCACATTACCTCACTTTCAGTTGAAATCACAAAACCGAAAAGACAGCAAAATACCTTAATTAAAGGGAAAATACTCCCTCACTGTCTGAGGCTACTGAAGTCAGTGCACAGCTTAAAAAGTGTTCAGGAAATGGCACTTTCTATATGTAGTAGTCCTGCTGTCCTAAAGAGATGTCTTAGCCCAGGAATGGGGTTACACAGATGAACCTGCTTTGGGCCATGGCTTCTACTCCAACTTTATTTTCCAGTTCTCCTTGAATGGAGACCTTTAAGCGAGATTGTGACTGTTCCAGACATTGTGATGATTTAAGATAAGAAAGATCTTCAGTATTATGGGTCAGGAATCTCACCTGATCACTCTGGTCCATACTCATCTGTGGTATGTATGTAGTGTATTAAATTTACTATGTGCCCCAGTGGAAATATTTATTCTTCACAAAGGTAAAAGCAGTGTGAAAAATTCACAGGGTCTCTTGCCTTAATTTCTCTGAGTTTCATACAAAACCAACTGATTCAATTAACAACTAAATTACCAATCACCAAAGAAGAGAAGACTTGTTGTTATGCTGTTACAGAAATTGCACTGCTAATTTCAATATTGTCAAAAGAGAGAGACAAACAACCACCATCTTCACATTAATGAAACTGTCATTTTTCCTTGTGTGTTTCTCTATTTGACCAAAACTTTTGTTTAAAAAATATGAATTTCACCTGGCAAAGGTTAAAGTTTCTGTCAAGGTAAGACAAGGTGTTCTGCATTTTAGCTAATTCTACACTAGCACACACACACAAAGAGGTTCTGATTCCTGGGCGAATAAGTCCCTACACTTCCATAAAATAATTTCATACTTTATAACGTGGATAATCTTTTTTTTCACAATTACACTTGTGCAGGTCTTGCAAAGTTAAAGAGCTCTCCATTTTTACTGCTGGAATATTTTACCTGATATCTCCTGTAAATTGGAATTATGCCCTAAAGCTCAGAGGCTAGTAGAAAACAAAGAAGCCAAAGTAGCCAGGATAGAACGCCATGTCGGAAAAAATGGAAATTCCTATTTATTTATTTCCTTAACAGTTGTATAATAGAGTTGAATGGAACTGAAGTGATCTTAGAATCCAAATCAGAGGGGTTCTAAATTGTGTTTCCTATGATGGCCTGCTGCCTACGTAAAGAGGAACTTACCCTTAGGAAACCTGCAGCCTCTTCTAAGGGCAGATTCAGTGGCAAGACTACAACTTTTAAGGTAATTTTCTGAGCCATATAACCTTTCCGTTGGCTCCTACAGTGCTGACAATGGAAAGCTACTCAGAGACATGGGGCACACAGTCCCACCAGGCAAACTGCTACATGGGAGAGACATGGAGCCAGCAGGCATTTTCAGGAAATGAGGCTTGACGATGAACTGATCTGGAGCTCATTGACTGTCCTTTTTCTATTTAAATGCATATAAAATGGATTGTGCCAGTATCAAAGAATATAACTGAAAAAAAAGCCCAAAACCAACAAAAACCAGCAGGTGTTTTTTCAAGTGTCTATATAAATTCCAAATTATTCTTAATAATAAATGACTATTCATAGAAGGACCCAGGGCACAAACTGGGAGACCATCACTTATCTGCTCATGTAGCAGACAGCATGATAGCAGCAGCTGCTACAGAATCTTCCTCCCCTCATCCTAGCAGGTCCTCCCTTCAAATTACTCAGCCCCTCTGTTGAGGCACCAGCAAGGTCACTGATTTTTGCTAATTACTGGAGGCTGGACTTAGATGCGGAAGGCCTTTTGTTCAGCCTACTGAAGAGTTGCCAATCACCTCCAGCTGTTACTCACCTGATCTTGAGATAAACCAGAAAGAAAACAATGTGTTAGGTGATTTTCAAATGACATGTGCTATCCCTAAGGAAAAAAAAAGTGTTATTAGTGGCAAAATATATACATGCTATATAGTATGTACTTCATCAATGCGTCTATGTTTCAAGCTAGAAAGAAAAGTCAAATTCCACTTTTATATCAGCTCTATTCATACAGGAAAAGCAATTTCTGATTTCAGACAACAAATGTTTCTAGGTAGTGAGTATACTTGTAATACTTGCTGGCTTTTTTCTCTAATATTTTTCCATTTAAGAAAACCCTTCAGAGAAGTGATTTTTAGATAATTCCACAAAGTGCTGATCAAAAAAACCCAACCAACCAAACAAAAAAAAAACACAACAAAAAACACCAAACAACAAAACCCACTGTTTTTAAAAGGCCACTGTTTAGTAGCTATTCATTTTGCCTTTTTAACAAAATAAAAATGTGCAGGTAAGTATGTCAATACTGTATGTCAATAACTGTAAAAAAGAGATGTTAAAGCAAGCTAAATAATAGCCTAACAGTACCTGTACTAATGACCATAAACTTCTACTATGTTAATTTTTCTCTGCACTTTTAATTACAGATCAATAATACTTTGCAGTTGACATTTAAAAATGCTGAACTGCATGTAGGAACACAGACTGAATAAAAATATACAATGTGGTACTGAATTTGCCAAATCAATAAACTTTGCCATTTAACAAACAGTAGCATGTAAACAGTCAACAAAATTAGCAAGTGTAAAAGACTATTCTTCAAGTGCTTAATTATTTTTAATAACACTAAGCTTCAGTCCATTGACAAAATTCCACTGCTGTGAAAACCACCTATTCTATTGGGTTCTTTGCTTTATTTATGCATAGCATCTCTTTCTTGTAGCTCAATCAAAAGCTAAACAGCATCCACAAATTCTCTTTGGAAAATAAGGTTCTTAAATATCAAAAGGTGAACAATATAATTGCAAAGGTTTTAGCTTATCTTTCCTTACTTAGAAAAATTATCTTTTTTTCCTTTCAAAATGCTTTATTGTGACAAATACATTTAATAAATATGATCATAGCATTAAACAGTAGTTACATATGAGAATATCAATATAATATCAATGATTCTGTTTGAAACAAAAGGCTAAAATCAATAAAATGTCATTCTACTTTCCTATACCAGCTCATGCTAAGATAAGCATGAAAAGGCAACTTTTTCAATATTCTGTCTCTATAGACTGCTTTTCTTTTTTTTTTTTCTTTTATTTTATTTCTAATTTACTTTTATTTTCCTCCTCTGAGTTTTGTCTTCATTGCAGCAGTAGGCTGAATTTTTACTGCATACTGTTGCTACTTGATTCCCATACACACAAAAACGTTTCTAACCATGTTGAATGGGTTTTTAACTCTGAGGAGTATGGAAGGAAAGCTCAGTGAGACTGAAACTAGTAATTCAGTGATTCTATACTGCTAATATGTACTTATTAAGTTCAAGTGCTGTTTTATTGTTTGAATTTTCTGGCGTGAGCTAAGATTGTTGAGTTTAACATGGGTAACTAAAGCTAAGGTTGCAATCAGCATGGCCAGTTCATTAATTTCTACAACATTGTATAAAGCATATGACCCCTGCCTATCATTTCTAACCTAAACGATAGCTGTAGCAAGATGCTACAATCTTCTTTTTTTGCTACTGTGTAAGATATGACAGACCTTCTGACACCAAAGCTGTATATAACACAGAAATCCCAGCACGTGAAAAATGTTGTGTTTTCTAGAAGAAAAAAATACATGCCAAATCCAAAAAGAAAAATGGATACCACAGGTATCTTAGTCTTCTTGCAGTCAGATTTGGAGGAGGAAAAAGGATACCAGGAGCAGAAGACTGGGATCTTCTGTCATCCTCCTAGATTCTAGCTTACCAACTAGAACAGTGATTAATATTTTCTTGAGAACATCAAGTAACTGTAATTTTGGCCTCAGGATGGTATATCAGAGAATATTAAAAAATTCAGTTCAAGGAATTAAAAATGAATTTTCCATTGAGAAAACATTTCAGCAGATTATTACCAACAAGCTCTGTTTGCTATTTCCTTCCTGGAGCTCTCAATCAGAGCTGAACAGATCAAGAAATTGCCTTATTAAGGCAGCTGTTGCACGTTTGTAAATTTAGAATTTA
Source organism: Sclerurus mexicanus (assembly GCA_013396755.1). Taxonomy (NCBI): domain Eukaryota; kingdom Metazoa; phylum Chordata; class Aves; order Passeriformes; family Furnariidae; genus Sclerurus; species Sclerurus mexicanus. The sequence goes on along the minus strand of VWZF01004465.1, from coordinate 47,342 downwards.
ATTTTGCAATGGTTATTGACATTAAGGAGCACTTAGTCTTGTAAGTGGTTCAAACTAAGTCCCCTTTAAATCAATGGATTTACTATTTCCTAACTGGGTTAAGTATAGAGCTGACTTAGCAAAATCTGCTTAACAGACTTTACACAAAAGTAACTGTTACAAAACACGTTCAGTGAATAGACTTTTTCCCGAGGGAATTTTCCCTGTGTGATATCGGTCTTCTGCAGTGACAGCAGAGAGCTATCTCTGACCCCAGCTACACCATCCAACATAAGAGTGGAAAGGAGACAAGAAAGTGCTTGGAAAGATGAAATTTAGGGGGGTTCATTAGAGCTGGTTTAAGGGCTTTGTATTGTTACCATGCATACCAGGTGGACATAGAATTGTAGTTAATATAATTACTAAATGTTGGTGGCCTGGTGTGCATACCAGAAGATAGTGTGCCTAGGCGTGCCTGTCACAAGGTAAGCCTGTCCCAATGTCTACTGAAAGATTCTCAAGCACAAGCACCCAGCACAGGCTGAGTGGAGAAAGAATTGAGAGCAGCCCTAGGGAGAAGTACTTAGGGGTGTAGGTCAATGAGAAGATCAACATGTTTCAGCCCAAAAAGCCAACTGTATCCTGGGCTGCACCAAAAGTAGCATGGCCAGCAGGCTGAGTGAGGTGATTCTGACCCTCTACTCTGCCCTTGTGAGACCCCCTCCTGGAGTACTGCATCCAGCTCTGGGGCCCTCAGCATAAGAAAAACACACCTTTGTTGGAACAAGTCCAGAGGAGGGCCACTAAATTGATCACAGGGCTGCAGCACCTCTCCTGTGAAAAGACTGAGAGTTAGGCCTGTTCACCCTGGAAAAGAGAAGGTTCTGGGCAGACCTTGGAGCACCTCCCAGTACCTAAAGAAGGCCTACAAGAAGGCTGGAGAGGGACTTTCCATGAGAGCATGGAGTAGTGGGATAAGAGAGAATGGCTTTAAGCTGAATAAGCTGAAGGGTATATTCAGTTAAGGTATCAGAAAGAAGTTCCTTACTATGCAAGTGGTGAGGCACTAGAATAGGTTGCCCTTAGAAGCTGTGGATGTCTTATCCCTGGAAGTCATCAAGGTCAGGCTGGATAGGGCTTTCAGCAACATGGTCTAGTGGAAGTTGCCCCTGCCCATAGTGAAGGCAATTGGAACCAGATGATCTTTAAGGTGCCTTCCCACCCAAACCATTCTATGATTCTATGATTTGAATTGTCAGGCTTGCCCAGAGGACAACAAGACACCATTTAAAAACACAGATGGAAAATGAAAGGAAAACAAACAAACAAACAAAAAAAAAGGCCACAAAAAAAAAACAAACAAAACTTCAAACCTTTCTCCTGGGACTGCTTTTGCACTCCACACAACATGTGTTGTATACACAACCAAAGCAGTCTAGGGAGAATGGACTAAAGAGCCAATGTTTTGTTGTGGTTGTTTAGTTTTCTTGGGTTTGGTCTAGGCCTTCCCTAGTAACAGGGTTATAACGAAGGAAGTATTCCACACCATTCCTTTATGTAATCAGGTGAATATAAGAGAAGGAATGGAGGTTCCTCGCTCTCTTCCTTTTGGATGCTTGGAGGACAGCAGGTCTCAGTGTATTGACCTCTCTCTTACCTATATGAGCTGAGGCCTATCTGAAAAACCATTGTCCCAGCCATGGAAGTGAAGGAACTGTTTTCTTGAGGGAAGTTTGGAGAGAATTTACTTTGTTAGTTACTTTATTGAGCTATTCCCTGAGTTTTCAAGTGTGTGTATCTGTTTTATTTTATTTTTACCCATTTTTGTCCTTTTTTCCCTTTCCCTTTCCCCCTTTTTCCTTTCGGGGTTGTTTGGGATTCTTGTTCTGTATATTCATAGTGTTTAATTGTATATAACTGTAATATATGTGAATATATATATATATATTTACTACAATTTTCTTTTGGTAATTTTCTTTTTTTTGTCTCTTGGGAGGGGGGAATCTGTGTGGCCAATGGCTGGGTTTGGCAGGGAGACAACCCAAAACTCCACGTTCATATGAGTTGTTTTGGCAAAGCTGTACTGAGTGGGTTCAATAGTATGAATCCCAGCTTAGGTGTGTAAAGCTTCCCCATTCATGTAGTTCATGACAGTGAACTACGTGCCTGGAGCTAGGCACCTAACTTGCAGTTGTGGCACAGTTCCACTGTGCCTACTTTACACTTTGTATTTGATCCCCAGGCTTCATACTGTAATGTCTGAGAAGAGTTGGATGGTAAGCTCTACTTCACCTGACACAATGAAGATGGAGCAGCCAGTTGCTAGGGAAGGCTTCAGATCTGAGAGCATCAGTTTCATTTATTTCCTTGACAGTTGCAGTTGTGAACAGATTTCTTTCATTAGGTGTCAAAGTATTTCTCATACAGACAGTGCTGTATGGGGACAACCTGTCTTTCATGAATGCCAAGGTCTCAGGTAGAATGTGAAAGTTCCAGGTTGTTGGTACATCTCATCCATAGACATCTGTTTTCATCTGGTCCACATCAGAAACTCTTATAAATGTACCTTGCTCATTCACTCTTTCTGGTTGCCACTAGGCCTATAATAAAAAGTAAGTACTATCTGTGCCAGAGATCAAGGCCATGTATGGATTCTGTATGTCAGGGTAGTGGAATACACACTTAATCAAGATGAAGTCCCCAGTACAGTAACACTGAAATTATTCTTCATCAGTAGCAAAAAGAGAATATGAAACACATTACTACTTCTATCCTATCACTGTGCTAAGGAAAGAACATCCTCCTTTTTGGTCCTCCATGTCTTAGCTGAGAGCTAATTGGAGTGAGATAAAAGGCAGTGACCAGTTTCTTTGGCATTGTTTTGTGTAATAAGCTGACATTTAGCACTTTTGGAGTACAGGTAGCTGGATTTCAACAGTGAGGCAAGCCGAGGAACATATAGCTCACATGATGCCAGCAGAATTTTCTGAGTAACCTGATGAGGTCAAGATGTGGTAATCTGGTAACAACATTTTAGGATGTAGATCTTAAGAATCTTTCACAACACTGCTGGTTCTCATTGTTCACTGCCACACTTTCTCTCTTGCCACATCAACTTCTACCCTTGTCCATTTGTCCTTGCCCCGTGTTGCCTACTCTATCATGCTGGTGTGAATGTCTGTCAGGTAGTGAACCAGGTCAGGACTCTCTACATAATTAGCAGATGCAGAATTTTATCAATCCATTTCACTATGGGTTAACAAAGAGTTGTATTGTCAGAGATTGTTGTGTTGGCTGTGCTTCATCCTTGAAGGCAAAATGGGATAACTTAGATCTCCTTTGTTCCTGTGAGCTCCATTTTTCTCTAGTACTAGTAGGTAATTGGCCTCAAATGACTAAATAACAGCTCTCAGAACATTATCTAAACACCTATGATCCTGAGTTTGCTAGAATATGATGGATAACACAGTGTCGTCAGCTGTATCTCAGCACTTGTGCAAGACACTGTTCATATTAGATGTTTCCAGGTCCTCAGACATTGGAAAAGTGAATTGTGCTTGTGGCGAAATTGCTGCAGCAAATCTGAGATAAAGATAATGTGACAGTGTTCAGATGTCTTTGTGTATGTGGGTTACACTCATTGTCCAAATACAGCAAAGTAAGATGAAATTTTGGGGCATATAAGCTTAAAAAATTCTTTTTTCCATCTCTTTGGTGTGGAAGAATGCTTTCTCAAAGACTGACAACACAATCTGCAACAAAATTTCCATACAAACTGTCTTAACAATCAGACTTGCCATTCTTCACTTTCTTGCTAGAGTCTGATCTAGAAAACTATGTGTTTATATTCTTCAAATTTGTTGGTTTGTACATGATCATCTAGGATCCTCTACAGCCCTCTAAAGCCGCAGACCTCATCATTCTTTGCACCGAATCAAACCTGAATTCCAGAAAAAAAAAGGGAAATGAAGTTAAAGGTCAGTATGCCTTTACAGCACTCTCTTGACTTTCCTGAATAACAGAAGGCTGAGATTTCCACTAAAGGTTTCCTACATAAATTCCACATATTGTGATTTATTCAGAGCATGTCTTTTACACAGTCTACAACCTTTATTTTAAAACTTCAAGGAATGCAGAAGCTATCACTAGAATTAACAAGTTGTACTGATAGACAACAGTCCTCACCATTAAAAAGAAGCACTTTGTCAGATTTTATTTCTCTTTACCATAAAACTGAAATATCCTGTCCTATCTTTTCAAGCTAGATGAAGGTCCCTTCCATCAGAAATATTTTCAGCTTCATAAAATACAGAACTGAATAGTCAGCCAGCTTTCTCTCAGATAAACAAAACTCATTGAGTTCTCTAGTCTGTCACTTAATACAGTTTTCTAAACTAGGAATTATTACTATTACATTCTCCTGAATCCTTTGATGTGAAGATTTCTCAGTTCTGGCAGTGGTGAATATTTTAATAGGTGTCCTGTGACCTAACACACATATTAATGGTTTGTTTACCTAAAATAGTATGACTAAGGACTCTCCAGAAAATGATTGTGGCAAAATTTATAGTGCTTTTCTTTATTTATGTTCAGGACTTGTAAAATACAAGATTGATTAATATGCAATATTAATAGTCTTGGTTTTAATTTATAAATTCAATTCTACATTCAACTGAATGAATAGTGATTTTTCACTTTAAAAACATCTTTCCAAAAGATTTTTACTAAATTTATCAAACATTGAACTATGTTTGTAAATATTTAAACAGTTACTAACTAACTTTTAGGTTCCTGGAATCAGAACTATTTATTTTAAGGGCTTTGTAAACTATGTAAACTATGTGTGTGTCACTCCTTGAACCAACTTGTTTGGTGTATAAAGCTTCAAAACTATACTGTGTGTTTTTTTTAAGATAGATCTCTTGAAAAAAAAAGTAGTTGCTACTTAGTCCCATGAATTATGGAGCTGCTAAATTCCTAAACCTGACAAGTTTGCAATTTTTTTTGGACCAGCACTATGCAAGCTGTGCATGTTTTAATCACCATAAGCCCTTTGGCAGAACTTTGAAAGATGTCTGTAAAGTTTATTAAGATGTCATCATCCTTTTGAATTCTATGAAGCTCAGATGTCCGTTATCAAAATATTAGCTAACTAACCATGTACAACAACAAGAAATATTTCTTATGGAATGCAGGTGCTTGTGATTTGCTGTAAAAAACCACAATGTATTGCTAGATGCAGATCAAAACAAGGTAAAATAGTGTCAGCCAGAAATTAGTTTACTCTAACTAGCTTGGTACTTACTTTAGATGTTGCAGATAAACCAAAATGAGTTACAGATGTATAAGTGGGAGAAAAGACAAGAGATAGTCACTGTGAAGGAGGTGGAAAGCATGAAGTATAACAGTCATTTTCCAAAACCTAGAAAGAACGGCCTATCAGAAAAAAATAAACTTCTGTTACTTCTAAGTCTCTGCCGATCTCTGAGCTATGACCAGCAAATGAAACTCCTCTCCTCAGCAACATAAGAATAGCTTTAAACTCTAGGTTACATCAGTGCATTTTTCAAGTACCTAACCTCCAATCACAGCTCAGATATTTTCTCCAGTTTACAACTGTACTTGTGAGGCCCATGATAGCCTGGATAATACGTTGATTGTCATGACAAGTGAAAAAACAACCTTTTAGTATGAAGCTGTCAGGCTCTTTCAGTCAGAGCATTTTTCGCTTTACTTTGATGAATAATTTGGTCACTCCTTGCTAAAGCTTCAGTATGTTGTGGGGCAACTGGTGATCAAATTTATTGCTAAAGTATTTGCATCCTGTTTTGCAAAGAGAGGATAAGCACTTCTTATTTAGTCCAGCAATGACATACAAAAACTTTCAGACTATTTCAGATTGCTGAATGCTCTTGAAATGCAGAGGTCCAGTCAGATTAACTCCAATACAACTGGACATGCTGCACATAGCAGAGGAGGCAGTCCTCATATACAAGGCAATGGATTGTGAACAGAAATCTCAACTAAAACAATAGGATAAGCAACTGTAAGATTTTTATGAATTTCTATGATGAAATGGAATTTCATATCTTTTTGAGAGAGTAAAGCCTATCTGACAAGTTAAAAAGTGAATATTTAACAAGTATGCTTGAATAAAGTGTTCATCTGCTCACATATTGTATATAGATTATATTTGTATATCAAACAACTGTCATTTTATTTTTTTGCCATCTGAAAACAATATTGTTTTACTGTCTTGATTTCATAGTATAGGTATGCTATGTAAATGAAAAGCTGTTCTACTTCTATTAAAGTTTAAAAGTACTCAATAAGCAGAGGTGTTGCAGGAATATAATTCAATTTAAGATCAGTAATTTGTGTAAATAAATGTCTAATATGAAAGAATCACCACAAGTGGAAATCAAGAATGTTCAATTTTTCATGATAGGTATCAAATGAACAAAAGAGTCCGTGCTCATTAAAAGAATTTCTAAAAATAACAAGGTTCAGATTCTCCTATGGGTTCATATTAATTTTTTATTTTCCATTTGAAAATTAGGATTGTGCCATATACATGCACTTTTTTTGTGTGTACAAGAATTGAATTTAAACTTTTCTGTTAAATTATTAACCATGGTTTTAGTATGCTCTTAGGTGAGTAAATTAAGAAATCTTGGATTGTAGGAGGTGTAAAAAGTGCTCTTATCAAGGGAACTGGTGTTAAAATTGCCTGGCGTTATGCAGGAATAAGTGCGTAATATTTCTTTGCAACAAAGAGAAATGTGTGATTGATTTTAACCCTAAGTTTTTTTGGCTTTTGATTAGTTTACTGACTAATTACTGCTGGTAGATTACAGTAGGCAATGTTCTTTCACACAATAGATTTTAATTGAAACTAAGGGGGTTACACGATACACAGAAGCTCTTTTGAGGTTAAGATCTATATCATTAGGTATATAAATATCAGTCTGTCCTAAAGGTTTGGAAATATTTTTGCCCAAATGCTAAAGAAGCAGAGAGGATACTTACTTTTAATAAGTATCACTGAACACATGTAGTTTATACAAACCCATTCTAGATCTATATTTCAACAAATTAGAGGTAAGCATGTGATAATTTGCTAAACTTCCAACAAAGTGAAAACACAGAAAACAAATTAACTCCTTTTGAGAGCAATAATGTCCAATTAAGGGCTGGAGTTTGAGACTGTGTGTTTTTGCCATTTTGTTTTTTGTGGGTTTTGTGGTTTTTTTGTTTGTTTGTTTGCTTGGGTTTCATTTTGTTTGTTTGAGGGTTTTGTTTTCTTTGGGGGGGGTTGGTTTTTTGGTTTTAAGTTTTGGGGATTTTGTTGTTGTTGTTGTTGTTTTTTTGTTTTGTTTTCTTTTCTTTTCCACAGAAGTACAATTGCTTATCATGGATTTAAACATGATCATTCTGGAAGAGGTAAATTCTGAGGTCATCCATAACTGCCATGACAAAGACTCTTTCTCTGCAATTTATTACCTGACTAGTACATTCCATGCCTTCCTCCATGTAGCAATAGCATCACTTAAACACTGTAGTGGGAGACATTCAGGTCTCAGGCTGACACGATAACATCTTGTTGACTGCAGTTTTGGTCAGTTTTGTCCACTGAGAAATAATGACTCCTGTGATCTCTAGTGTGCAAGCAACTTTCATGTTCAACTTTCATGACATTTTTAACTAAGAATACCTACCTGATCATGTGAATTAGAAGTGTTATTAACAAAGTCAAAATATATCAGAATAATAAAAATAGTAAAGAATATTATTTCAGCCATTGTACTTTAGAAGAAATTTTCTCTAATCTTTCCGTTTGACTTAATAGTGTTTAATACTGACAATACTTACCAAAATAATTACCTTTATTTGTCTAACATTAAGTTCATAGGAATGATAACATCAATAATAACACTATTTGGAGAAAATAAAATAGGCAGAGTAATTATAAAACTCTGTTTAATAAAAACCTAACTCCTTTGCCTTTAGCATTGACATAATATAGCTAGGTATAATGATTATAATTTTTAAGGGAAAACAACCAACATGCTTGTCTCACCATCTTTATTATTTAAATGATCATATATTATATAATTACTTTCAATGTAACCGTCTTATCTCATGGAAGATCTGCGGTAAGGGAAAATAACTTAAATCTAATGACTTTTCTGGCACAATCAGTCCTTCATTCTGTATCCTTTTATGGGAATGAGAATACTGATACAAATTTGAAAAGGAGAGACTGGAAATACATAAGAAATACTGCCTCAAATCACCTAGGTAATATAGAGTAAGTAGATTTTTCCAGTCATCTGATACCCAGATCTTATTCCCTAAAACATGTCTAGATCCATGATAAACATTGAACTCATCTTGCCAATCTCTACTCAGGCTTTTTCAGAGGACCAGGGTTTTGTTTTGGTTGCGTTGGTTTTTTGGGGTTTGGGGCTTTTTTGCTTTTGGGGTTTTTTCGGTGCGTCTTCAAACTTATTCCCTCCTCCCACAGCTTTGCACTTCTATATCCCAGTTCTCTTTGTAGGTGCAATTTCTTAGGAAAATGTTATCATATCACAAGACTCTCTTTGCCCTCCAGTGCAACTACTAACTGAAACTTATTATGCTAAAAAATTTCACTACAAAATCACTTGTGCTGTGAACCCAATAACAGGATCAGAGAGCAGAGGGAAGGGGGAATCTTCATGAGGAGAGAAGCTAGCATGGGAGCGAGAGAAGAATCCTGAAAGCTGGAAGCCCTCCAAGTCTCTGGATGATACTTATTTGATAGCCAGCCGTGGGCTCCTGCAAATAAGTTAAGCCATGTCATACATGGCTGAGATTAAAAGATGAGCCACAGTTGCTTCTTCTGCCATCCAGGGAATTTTATAGCAGACAAGACCATTGGTGTTTGTATTGTATGACACAGGACCCCTGGGTTTTAGATTTGAAAGAGTTCACACTTCTGACTTATTTAAAATGAAGAATTTATCACAGTCTTATCAAAGCTGCACTAGGAGAGCCAGTGGTTCTTCTGGGCAACCAGACAAATGATCATTTCTGTCCATTATATCCGCTGTACCTGAAAAAAACAGAAGCTGGGGAGCACTGCCAGAGACCAAGGAGGAGGCCACTATGTATCCCTGCAGCTTTTCTCATTTCGCATGAAACAGAGCTGTCCTCTGTCCCAGGCACCTGCCAGTTTTCCATTTGCAAATCCTTGGTACCCCAGGTATCCACCCATTTATTTTCCCTAAGGTTGGAAAGATATGCATAGACTATGCCTTTTCTCAGGTATTCTTGAGAGAAGATATATTGCCTTATCACCTGATGTTTATGATTTTGTGTAACAACTGGCTGTATGCAAATTATCTTTTAGCTAATGCCAAATACAGAACTACAAAAAGCTCAACACATAATTCTTCCGCTCCTGGCCACAGATTTGGCAACACTGTAAATTATTGCACTCTGGGGCTAAATAGGCATAAGGAAGAGTACTGTAGTGAAGTCTGAGTCATTCTCCAACACAGAGAAATGAATGTGCATCTACTTTGTGAATATACAGATGACTGAGAATAAATGATGGATTGATTAAAAAGCATATGTTTCTGATGAAATTTGAAATACAGTGTCACAAGTAAGTTATACTACAGTCAGTGACTAATTGAAGCCCCTTCAGCAAATAAATATCTGTGTCATATGTGAACCAGAAGAGACCTAGATTCCTCTGGCTTCAAACCTTGAAATTGAGTTGGCATCAAACTCTATCATGGCATGGTGATTAGCCACACTGCGAGTAAGCTTGCAGCAATGTTTCTGTTTGAAGATAGATTCTCAAATCCCTCCAAAAGCCACATGCAGTGATGTCACCTTGAACACTGACAGGATGAGTTTTTCTTGGGTCTTTCACATTCAAAGTCTAGGGTTAGAAGTCCCATATTCTGGATGCACCCAAGAAACAAGATTGTTTAAGTAAACACAGCAGAGGAGGATGAAAGAAGCTGATTGAGCAGAGCAGTCCACATGTCATTAAGAGAGCTGGTACAGCCTGAACTATAAGTGTTTGAGAGCGCTCTCCAGCATGACACACCCCATTCCACAGGTTTACAAACGGATACCTGATAACCTATTCCTACAGTTCTTAGGAAAAGATCCCTTGACAGGATATAAAACATGAAATATGACAGTCTATACAACAGTCTTTTTCACTTTGAGGCCATCGTTTGTGCTGAAGGATGAAGAAAGTTGTTGCCTGCTTGGTGGTGCTGTCAGTATTAGAGCTGTATGTAAAGGACTGAGATGAACTTGCAGATTTTTTTTCAATACAACAGTGCTTTGAAACTCCAAAACTTTTTCTAAGTACTGCTTGACAGCAATAGGGCTGCGTGGCAGACCCTCAAAGGAGAGGTGATTGCTGCGTTTTGTGGCATGAGAACCACAGGAATGCAAAAAATGGCAATTGGGAGTCTTTCATGTTTGTGCTTTATGGATTCTGTGAAGTTAATGTTAACTGTTCAGAGTGTCTAAGATTAGTCAAAGCTTCCTTTAAATAGCACATTAATGTACTGGTTTGTTTTTCATGTCTGTTGAATTTTAGTAAATTGTTCAGTTGCCTCAATATTGTAAGTTTAAGGAAACCCAGCTGTCAATTCCTATTAAACTGGCATTAGTTTTATATTGTTAATTCAGTTGTCTTTCACACTCTAGCTGCTAAATCTAAAGAACTCTTTACAAAGGCAGATTTATGATGGATGCCATCTGGCCTGATAGAAGGAAACAGATATTGATTTTTAATATTTCCTCCAAACTTGTTTACTCTAGGATAATACAGCAGCTGTGTGGTGGCTTGTCTCAGAGTGGAAAGGATTATTACCAGTGCCTTTTGATGAGATAAATTACCTAGAATGACTTGAATTGCTAAAGGGTATACTTTGATGTTATGTCGCTTCATTTACCCTTATGACTAAATGATTATTGATTTTATATTTTTAAGCTCTTGAAACGTGAAAATAAGTTGGTAGAGAAGCCTAGCTGTGTTAGTTTTATTAATTTATTTCTGCAGGGCATAATTCACTTTGGACCATGTTGTGAAGGTTTTGGGTTCATGACCGACTCCAGATACAGTTGCAAAGAAATGGCTTATTTATATAGTCATTGCAAGTAGTTCCAAAATCAATACAGTCTGGGATTGGATGATTAAACTTAGTCCCCTTGTGGGATTCATTCCTCTAGCTACCTCTGAAATGATCTTGACTGAAGCAGATTCATGTGATCTACTCAACAAATAGCAAGTTTGTTCAAGCTGAAATACTATTTTTTGCTCATCACTTTTTTTTATCTACTCTGTTCACTCAGTGACATTTTAACAACCAGAAAAAAGCAGTTGATTGACTACTTCAATGAAATCACTAATCTGCATTCAAAGACTTGCCTCCAAAGACTACTTAGATTTTCCATGGATAGATTTAACTACTGCTTTGATCAGTTAGTCCCAGTATGCTGTGGATTTAGGTCTCTGTACTTAGGTAGGCAGCAGGAATCCAAGGTGTACACTAAACCTTTAAATAGTTTTCACAGTTCAAAACAGCTGTTTGCCTTTTGTGTACAGCAGACACCTACATATTTCTGTGAACTATTGCCTTTTCTATCATCATTTAACATGTTGGTGCCATTTAATATTTGTCTGAAATGTGATTCTGTTGTCAGTCTATTGCAGTATTTTGTAGACACTGGAAGAAGAGCAAAAATGTGCTCCAAAAAAACCAAAAAAATTCTCTCTCTCCAGTTTCCCACAATGACTATTTATATATGCTCGTTGCTTGGTGCCTTTTTATACCTTAAGCAGCAATATTTTTAAGCTTAATTTCTTCTGGAAAGGTTCAGCAACAAAAAAAAAAAATGTTATTGAGTCTCAAAAATTTGGATTCAGAATCCTGATGTTTCATTTATATGGAACATTAGCAAATTACAGATAATATTGCTAATAGTATTTCAGCTGTCTAAAAGGAACCGAAAGCAATAAGCTATAACAAAAGCCATGACTCAACAAAGTTGATTACTTGGAAGAGTTTAACAGTGCATGAACCTGCACAGGACTGTCTAAACTAAAGAATAATATTTCATGATTTAAGAGTACATATCTATCCATCTCCTGTATGGGCTATTAACCATATGCTTGTCTCTTGTTCAGATGTAACTAAGAGGGGAGTTGTGTGTGGGTTTTTTAAATATATGTTTCAACTAACACTGTATGTTTCTAAAATACGGGATCTCTCTAAATGTTACATTTATGTAGATAATATTATTTACTTTATGTGTGTGTGTATTATCACTCAAGAATATTATTTCTCCAAAGCATCTTTAATTGTAATAAGCCTTGGCAGCATATTTTACAGAGTTAAAAAAGGTGTAAAACACTTTTCCTTATTTTAGCCACATGATATGTATAATTAATGTGTAGCAAATTATATTGCCCAGTTTAAGGCTTGTTTAAATGCATAGAATTTGAAGTCTAATGCAGGAATAAAATAACTTTTGGATCAGTGTAATGTAATATGTTGATCCATTTTACAGGATGGTGTGATTGTTTAATTAATCACCTTTTGACAATTATTCACACTGGCCCAAATCAAGGTCTCCATTAAAACCAAAGAATAGCTTCATTACAAATGACCCATAAAAGTGTCAAGTGCTGGCAGTGAAGACAAGTAATTTCCTTTCCCTTTAAAACCATTAGATCGAATGATGGGGGTGGGGAAGGTGATGAAGTGCGTAATAGTGTGATTACAAAGAAAAGCTTAAGCAGTAAATTTGACAGCCATGTTAGAGTGGATAGAAGATAAGGGATACAAACTGTTGGTTCTATACCTTCAAAATCTTTTAATTTTATAAGAAGACAGGAATGAGTGGATTATATTTTTGAGAAACTTTTTTTATCCTCTTTTGGTGTTTACTTATAAATTGAGACTTGAAAATTGTCTGACTCAAAGCTTTGTAGATATAAAACAAACACTGTATTGCCTTCTGAATGTTACTTAAAATAGCAGTTAATTGAGACAAAATTGTTTTACAGCTCTGCAACTATTCTCAAAGCCTGCTTATCTACAAAATCTTTTCTATATCTTGTTGGTGAGGATCACAGCAGGACCTTTATGTCAGTGTAATTGTATCGGGCACTTACTTTTACATCTCAAAGTACCAAGAACTACCAATTGATCTTTGGTAGAGATAAAACTGCACTCACCTTTGATTACATGTAGATGCTGCACCTTCTGCACAAAGTCCTTATGTTCTTGCTATGCCAAAACCTGTGGAACCATTTTAATTTTCAATTTCTGATAAAACCTTGTGTATTTCTATAATGACCACTGCAGTTTCCATACAAAAGGATTAATTTTTGCGCCTTTCAAATCCTAATGTCATATTTCAGTTTAATATTAAATCCTGCCAAATATTGACAGACTGAAATTATCCAGGAATAAAGCTTCAGAAAGTATAGCTAAAACATTAGAGTGTCACTTTCAGGGGGCTGGGCTGAAGAAAGCATTATTCAGAAACCACCTTCGGACTTTGAACACACATTGCATAGAAGTTGTATACTTTGTTGTAATTTTGTTTGGTCGACCTACTTTAGCTTGTGGAATAAAGCCTTGTTAAGGAATTCCATATAGTGACCTTACCTCTTATGACCTGGCTTCAAATGGTGAGAGTTAACAGGTGGTGATTATTATCTCTGCCATCATCTTAAAAAGAAAACAAAAACAAACAAAAAAACCAAACCCAAAAACAAAACAAAAAACCCAAACTTAGAAATACTGCCTTCACCCAAGGTCCTGGGTAATCTTACTAATATAGATTCCACTTACTACAGGAGATGAATATGTATTTGCTAGTTTTTCAAAAGTGCAGCAAATATTGACCAGTCTCAGAGACATATTTGTTAAATCTACTTGTCATTCTTTCTTTGATCTTCATTTGTTTTAAAATCTTGCACCTGAGGTTGGACTAGTTACTGTAAAAAAATCCCAAAAGTTCAAGTGCTGCTTCTAAAAACTAATGGCTATTGACTTTCATTAGGATTTCTGTGATGTTATCTAACCCTGTAAAGACATTTGCTGTATGCAGTTTACATTGTATCTAGTGATTGTATAATCATTATTGATTTTCCTTGTGTGTAGTACCTATGTCAAACAACCTAATATATTTAAATGGTGATTATTTCAGCAATATATCTATTATTAGATAAGATCAAAGATGGTTAAGTGCGTAGCAGATAGTGTGATGATATAATGTGTATTTGTGCCAGTACCTGTGCCCTTTTGTGCATAAAACTGCAATTCATAGTCTTTAATGATTAACTCTCTGAAGTATGTTGTGATTTCCATCCTCCAGTAGAATAAAGTATGACAGATGGATTAAAGGAAGCCCACTTTTTAAGCAAAAGGCCTAGGAGCTATGTAAATGTAATACAATTAGATGAATTGCTCTTCAAAGACCATGGGAAATCACTCTGTATAATCTGTTCACTTCTTGTTTTTCTACCAGTACTTCTGAAGAAAACTAGAAATACATTTAGAAAGCTGCATGATTTCCCAAAGGATATAATCGCTGTTAATCCCATGAGTATGGATTAACAGAATAACTTGGCCCATAACAGCAAGTGATTTCTCAGGCTAATCTCATGAGTAGAATGGTTATTGTATTTTATTAGTGATCAAATAGTATTCTACTTTGACTGTAAGTAGAAAAGTGGCAAATCTAATGCATTCATTTAGTATTAAAGAATGCTATACTTTTCTTGTGGAGTTCCTCTGCTTTACTAATGTTTAATTAAAATATGCTACTGGTCAGTAAATTAAAGTTGCACTATACATTTAATGAAATTTAAAAAATAATTAAAGACAACCACACCACACCCCTCACTAAAAAAAACCAAAACATAAGCCAAAGCTGTAAATATACCTGTAGTGTAGATGTGGAAGTAGGATTCCCAGCTTTTTATTCTTTTTACTCTTAATATTTTGTCACTTTCTGCATTTCTGTAAAAATCAGTAGATACAGTTGAAAATATATGTGCATACAAAAGGTACACTTGAATTTGTGAATGTACCTTGTTAGCAAAACTTTATCGCAATTTCTTAACTAGTTCTGAAAGGTAGAGGCCTGTGATGGTACAACAGGCTTGCATTCATTTTCTATGCCTCCCTTTTCAGTTTTGAAGTGGTTCCTGTGCAAGTACTAAGCCTCAAGTTTGAGTTATTGCTCACAACTCACTGTAGTGTGTGTATGTGCCAGCTCTGTCAGTATTAGATTGCGATCCTCTCTACCACTCTCCATTACACAGTATGGAGATGCATGCTTTGGCTACCCTTTAATTCCTATTCATGTCCTCAAAATTACTCTTTGATTTCACTCTGTCTTCTGCATCTAGATGTAAGAATGGAAAACATTACCATCCCAAACTATATCTTCAACCAGGAAGTTACCAACATTGACAGTCAAATGCTGGAGGAAATCATGTGGATCTTCCCCAGCTAATCTCAAGGAAAATCAGACGTATTATATAAACAATTAATATTATTGTGTGCCATAATCTGTGTGAATATGCTTAAAGCAACTGAGGAACATCTCAGAAACTCCTCTTACAACAACTTAGCACTGAAGGTGATCGTTTTGATGACCAAGGGTTTAATGGGGTAACTCCAGCAGAGAGTAGCAGAGACCAGCAGTCAGAGCATTTAGCTGTTCACCAATATAGCTGGATTAGGAACAGGATGTTAGTTCCCAGTGGTCTGCTTTGTTTTATTCTGTCCACAGGGATGAAGATACCTACTTGGTAGTGCCACCTCCTGTCTACTGCACAGGAGTGCACTCTAGTGCAAGGTGCTCACAGAGATTGTCACTTTGCTGTAGTTTTCCACTGTGGCCTATTCTTGAATTCCGTTGATGCTCCAAGATGACTCCCATCATGGGTAAATGTGAGAGTTTTGACCATGGGTATTCTCCTCTCAGATAGGAGAACATTGCTTTCAATTGGGAAAGCTTCTTTGACTGATGATGAAGCTCCTTAGTTGATTCCCAGTTGTGGAAAAAAAAGTCTTTTTCATTGGAAAACTTCCTTATGTAACTGAATGGTGGAGCTGAATGATAATTTATTTATTTTAATCATTTTTCTCTAGATCCTGATTGTGCAAGTCTCACAATCAAAGCAATTGCAATCAAAGCTATGTGAGAAATTTGAATGATTCTGTTGAGGCTGGTAGAATAGCAAATGTAGCTATAAAGCTACTAACCATATGGGAATGCTAAGGACAAATTTTAGATTATAAAGATGATTTTTTCATGTTCCACATTAGCTGAAGATACCTTATTCAGTACAAGGAGTTGAAACACTACAATAATTATTGACCTGACATTACAAAATGACATAACTGTTCCCGTGCAAACTATCCAGATAAGCTCAGTTGTAGGATTAGGACCTATGTAATTATGTGTTGTACATACAGGTGCACCAGCCGAACCTTATGCTACCCTGTACTGTGTCAAGAAGCCAAACACAAGTAGGAATTGGTGGTTTGAAGGAGGTTCCTGAATAAATCTGTCTTCACAGAGAACGTCCCAGCTTTCATCAGAGGAATAGGTGGAAAAGCACAAGTGACTTGCTCTGACACAATTATTTCTCTGCAGAAAGTGCAGTAGTGATGTTTTAGTTTGCATTTAGAAGCTTAACTATATAGGAGCTGCTTCTTTATTCTCCGGTATATTACACTTGGAGTAACAATGCCATTATTTGTGCAAAACTGTGGTTCAGTCTATTGCAATCACTAAGAAAAAATGAAGAAAAAAAGGTCTACAATAGTCATGTCTGGAGTCTACACTTCCTTCTAATACAATCAGAGTGTGGGAGAAGTCAGAGTGAGCAGCCAGGAGCAATGCTATGAGCAAGTTTGCAAGGGTTATCCTAGCTGTCAAGTTATTCTCCTACATTTCTGAATGTGATACTATAACTAAAATACTCATTTGTTTACTTTAAACTAGTCTTTTCCATGTTCATCTAACAAAGCACCCAGACAGGAACAAACTTGCTCTTTATGTAAATTAATATTTTAATAATGTTTTTAATGTATTTTTTTAGTTGATAGAGTTCTTTCTCAAACTCCAGGCATAAAAACAATCTAAATGAGACTGTATTTACTGCCTGAAGTTTCAAAAATGTCTGTTAAATAAGTTCAAGTAAACGCCCGCAAACCTTAAATCTTTTTATGCCAAATACTAAATCTCATGGCAAAAGGACCCGGAGGCCAAAAGAGTGCCATTGGGCAAATTTCAGATGGAGCCTCTAATTCCATGTGTCCTTGAATTTTATTGCACAATTTCTGTCATTCCTAAAGGGTCCAGAGAGGAAGCCAGGAGAAGCACATTGAGAGTTAAGACTATTATTATGTCTCTGCATCATATAGAGCCTCTATGCCAAAGAGCTCTATAGTGGTTGGTTACAGCAGCATAACTTCTGCACATCACAAGGATGAAGGGAAACAATTCCCCCCTCCACCCTCGTCTTTAATTTCTCATTATTTTTCTCCTTTGCAAAGTCCATTCAGCCAGCGTTTTTTTGAGCAGTACGAAGGGGAGCTGAAAAGAAATTCCAGTCATCCATTATCACAATGCTTATGGACTTCTGCTTGGGAGAAATTCAACCTCCAGGATGTCTTTAGAACCGGGACAACCTTACAGTGAGTTTCTTTAGAGTAGGATAACCACATATGCTATCTTTGGTATTTTAATTTGTTCTAACTTTGAATGTGTGAGAGTCAGTTTTCCCTCCCTCCTGCTGTCAGGTAACTGACCCTTCCCAGTTGCGTGACAAAACCTTGAGACAGACATTATGGTGGACACAGCTGTGTGCGTAGGCTGTGTAAACCCATAGAAAAAGTTCACCTCCAGATACATAATGCAAGAGAGAGATAAGTACTTTCACCTGCTACTGCTAATTATACTCTAGTCAAGGACTTACCCCATATCTCAGTCTTTTTAACAGGCCATCCTGGCTTATGTACATCTTTGCATCCGCCAGACTCACCTTCACTACACAGCTATTGAGCACTTCGGAAAACTTTGGTGGGGAAGAAAAATCTCCATCCCAAGGAAAAAAAAACGCTGTTACGTTTTTCTCCTATTTGACTTTGGGACAAAACTAAGCCTTTCAAAATATTCCTTCCAAACTGGTGGGAATCAAAAAGGGAGAAATAGTGGGAGGAATTCTTAGTTTCACCTTTAAAAACAAAGTTTGGTAGGAAAGATAACCCCTGCAGATTTTCCCATGTGAGATCATTATGAGGGCTCCTGCATGGTGGGACACAGAGCAGGGGCAGGGTTCTCCCCTGTTGCAAAGGATCATCCTTAAACCTACTATTCCAGAGACCTCCCATCACCCTATTTAGGCTTCATCAAGGAATGTAGGGGAGAGTACCCAGTCAGCTGTAGATCCAGGCTCTGCTGTCACTGTACTGTACCTAAATTAAATCCACTTACTCTAAGCCCTTCTGGAAGTGTTGCAGCTACTGCATTTGTNCTTCGGGAAGGGTGGCAGCTACTGAATTTTTTTCAAAAAAAAAAAAAAAAAAAAGGCTGTCTTTTCTTGTGCTAAACATGGAATAGAAGATATTTTAGTGATATTAAAAAAACAACAAAACAACCAAAACCAAACATAAAAACCCACTGTATTTTGGGTTATAGTCATTGCTCATACAAAATAAATGATCAAAACTAAGTAACAAACTCACATCTCTCTTTTGAGATTTCTATGCATAAAGAAATTGGGTTATCTACAAACACATTATGGTTTTGAAATGTGTTAGTGCATTCTAAATACTTGAATTAAAACAATTTGGTTTGAATTGTACTATTATAGCAGACTCAAAATCCTTTTATCAGAGATTCTTTTTCTTCCCCCCTCCCCTTTTTTTTTTTTTTTTTGTATTATTAAAGGTTTTCAAGCTTTGTTATTCGAATGAGATAAACACTATGGTAACTAGGAAAGCCAGCATGTTTTAGAAGTCTGTGGTTTTGAGTACTTTCCAAAGAGACAAGGTAGTATCTGTATACTAATATTCTCCCAATGCATGAAAAGTAATAAAAGAGAGCTATTTCAATAATATTGCTTAAAAACTATTAGGCATAAAAATCCTGGCACAGTGGAGATATTGCTTTGAGGCACACCCCTGGGGATCAAGGTCAGTCCTCATGCCAAAGTATCTCATGGTGGGGGCATCTTGTTTTTTGCAGAATAGAATACAACATTTTTTGAGTAAATCCTAAATGCTAAGGAAAAATATTTCACTCCCAGGTTTGTCGAAATTATACCTGTGTATGTCCTTTTTTGGTGGACAGGTGGCTTAAATAGCAATGTGAGAAGAATACCATATGTCTTTGTTATTCAAGTGAAACAGGAAGTCAGTATTAAAAAGCTTCTGATTGAACCTTACTAAGTAAAGATGGCTAAATTTCAAAAACCTTGACGTCTCAGTTTACAACTCTGGATATCAGTGTGAAGGCTTCTGAACTGCACAAATGTTTCGGATGTGAAAAATGTGGATGGACATCTTGTGAGCATTGTGTTTCATTTCAGACTGTATGTCCTTCAGACTTTTCTTATTTCCTTTTTTGAATCAGAGCCACAAGCATAAGGACATATGGCATTGTGCACTTGCTAGTGGTCACAAATCCTTCAGAAGGTGGAAACCATAGTAAAAAAAGTTCAAATATGTAAGAAATTAGACTTTTCATAATACACTCACATCCCCATTGGATTATTACTTTGTCTTAGACATTTATCTAGACATATATATATCTTAGATATATTACTTAAAAATAAATCACCCTTTTGAGTGGTGTGGATTTAAACATCACTGAATTTTTAATTTTACTTTAGTTTATACACACCACACATTTTTTTCCAAAGAATTTACAGATTCAGAGTCTTGATCTGCTGACAGCAAATTCTCTACCTCCAGAGGCATTAACTACAACCTCTGCTTAAAGTTACTCTGTTTCTTTACAGCCAATTCTTTTCCATAAACTAAAATACTATTTGTAAGGGACAGAACACTTTCATCCACAAACAGCAAAAAGGCTTCTGCAGAAGTGGCAAATATAACTACTCTGAGTTTGCAAGTAGGTCAATGGGTCTGCAAACATATGATATTATTTACTTCGCATTACAGATTAAATATGAGTCAATAGAAGAATGAAAGTCTACTATTCTTTTCTGGGAGTCTTTGATCAGCATGTGTTTTAACATTTTAGTGACTTATTTTATAAATAGCGTTTAGGATGAAAAGTTTCCAAACATTTCACATATTTAAGATGCTTAGGACCTGATTTCTGTAGATACTTAGTACAACGCACTGTTTTAAATCTTCAGTTCTAATTTTTTTCTGCTCTGATGAGTTAAGGGAGCTCAGAATATTAAATACTAATCCAAAAGACAGGAAAAACACAATTGGTGCATGCCATTGACACATCAATTTAAGTCATCTTCTCAGCCTGACAAAAGGGCAGCAATGCAAATGTGTCTAAACACAGCCTGTTCTGGATGATTTCCATCATCCTACTTGGTGTTCAGTTGCTGTTTCAGAATCGTGTGGATCTTCCATGGCTCTCATGTCATATCTGACATCCTTGCATAGGGCTTCCATACTGGACTCTGGACTCTGTGTTTAGGCACCTGAGTCGCTTCCAGGGAGCCTAGGACAAACACACAGAGAGTATTGGACCTTTGTCTGCTTGCAATCTCCAGCTCTGGACACAGCATGATTTTCAGCATTTGGGGTGATTTTCCTAACAGACAAGATGATTCTTTGCTATGCTATCTTGTTTGAATCCAGAAACAAGACTCCTCACCTCCCTCCTCAACAATTATATTTTTCATCTCTTAATATCATTTTTCCCTAAATATCCAAAATCATGTTCACATGAGTCTTTCAGAGGATGGAAATGTGAACTGCTCTCTTTGTTACTTAGGCACTAGAGATAAATCTGATGGGAGTCATTGCACTTGAAGAATTCTTTAAATTAAAACAGAATCCTATTGGGCTATTACTTGATTGTCAATTAGACAGGATACTTGCAACATCATGAAAAAGAAAAATCCTAAAAAATACCACATATCCTAATGAAGAAATCAAACTAATACTGAAGCCTAAGTAAACTTCATTAAATGAATTCAAAATCTTTCTAACTCTTCAGTAAAAATATTAAATGGGAAATATTATTGACCAGTTCTTATTCCTTCTTACTTAGTCTTTCTATCAATAATCTGAAACTATTGATAAAATCAGTGATTGATAAAGGAGAGGAAAAGTAATCTATGAAGAAGATGGGTCTCTGATCAATGGGCATATGAATAAACATGAAATATTGGCAAAAAGATTTTTTGTGAAGGATAGTAATACCTGGCAAACATGTAGAACTTTCTTGAAGGAATCCAAGTTTACATGGACAAAGATTAAATTGATCTACTCTTCTCAAATATCCAAAAGAAGTTCAGAAAACTCATTTTCAAAGACTTTTTAATAGATTATTCTTAACAGTTTTCTCAAACTTTACACGATCTTGTGAAAAATCATCTTCAGGATTGATGCCATTAGCAAGAAATATCAACTAGAAATAAAGGTATAAATGACTCCAAAGCACCCAGTGACACCCACAGTGTCACCGATTCTACCACATACTTTCAACTTTCAGGATTTTCACACCAGTTCAGCTGAAAGCGTTATACATAAATATACAGTTTTTTTCTGTTGAATCTGCTAGGGCAACAGCTAAGCTGGAATTTTGGAGACTTGTGACATCTAAATGTTGGTCTTTGAAAAACAGTAGGTCAAACTGCAGAATTCCTCTGAATATTCTGAGTATACTGTCAAGGCTGAAGTTAGATATACTTTAACAGAAGTGTAAAGGAAAAAAAAAACAAACCACAAACAAAAACCCCACACAAACCCCCACACACATTATAATAGCAACCTCAGTACTATTAATATAATACAAATACAATCATATAAAGGTCATATAATGAGAAAAATGTATTTTTCTGTGTCTGAATATTGAAGCATAAAAACTCTCAGACAATACATCCAAGCATACCTTGCTACAATTGAAGACTGTAAAATACACTCTGAAATCAAGACAATATACTGTGTTTTGAAGTTAGCGGTTTCTGAATGACAGATGAAATATTCATATTTGGTTCTGTACAACTTTTCCTTACTTCCATCTCCTTTATTTTCCTCTTGCCTTTTTTTTCTTTCCATATCTCTAGAAAGCAAAAACCTATTATTTTATGAGAAGAATAATAGTAGGGTTTATTCAACAAGATTATAGGGTATAGGATTTATTTGGCTTAGTCTTCATCCATAGACACTAGAGAAGGGTGAAATCTGCTGAAATATGTAACATTATATTTTGTGAACACAAGGCCTTAAGAAGCTAAACTATTATTCATTCTAAGATATTACGCAGTGGTCATTTAGAATCTTACTTTTGTGTACTAGTATTGCAAGAATGTTTACAAAATACATTTACAATGAACAGTAGAATTATGGTATATAAACAGTTAATATAGCAAAATATAGTTGAAAGGTTTTTCCTTGATGATATTCTTTATTTTAAAATAATTGAATGCATAACAATGATATATGACATCTTTTTAGGGGTAAATTTATTTAGTAGTTGCTTTTCCTTCAAAATAGGGGTTTGAAATATCCTTCATTCAACTTGAATAAAGCTGCACAGGAACCCACCTGACAAATTATAAATGGTGGATTTTGCAGGGAGCATAGTTCAGTATGTTGTTCAAACAGCCTGAGGCACTAACTGGACTCCATTAGACTTTATCAAGCATAGTATCCTTTGTTGCAATTGCTACCTAAAAAGATGTGAGAGTCTTTGTTGTGGTACAGAGTGGTGGATGAGGTACACAGAAAATGAGGAAGTCAGTGTTGGAGTAAAGGTGCAAGAGACCAATATTATTAAACTCTGTAATTCTCTTTGTCTGTAATGTCCCTCTCCCTCCAGAGGTTTTTTCTAGTCACTTCCCTTGATATACCAGCTCCAGCAGCTTTTAAGATGAGACGTGTAGTTTGCCAACCATTTCCAAGATTCCAAGACTTTTTCAAGTCAGCTTCCATGTCCCAAATAATATTGCGGAGTCTTTTCACTTCTGTGTGTATTTCCAGTGAAGTATCCCTTCCCACTAGCTCTTTCAGTATTTTTGGTTGTCTGGCACTGCAAAGTGCCCAAGATGGCATCTGTAGCTGGCCCAGAATATCTCTGACAATAGATTCCTTCTGAAAAAAATCGAAAAGGACCAACTGAAGGACTCCCTGACTCCACTCACCTGTTTGCTCAGGGAAAAGACTTGGCTGGGGAACACTTCACCCTTCCCCTCCAGCAGTTAGCCCTCATATTTGTTTTATGCCATTTGTTGTATGAGCTGGACGAGTTCTGCCCACAGCTAAACAGGAAAAGTTATCTATATGGATACCCTGCTCTGCACCACAGACTGAGAGATTCAACATAACAAATGCACTGTGGCAATGCTGCCCAACTGACTTAGTGCAACATTATTCACATGTAATTTCTGTACTGCAATTTCTATGCAACTGCTTTATTTTCACCCCATTTGTCTTCAGGTTAGAGACAGGCCACATGGCAAGTTTCTACTGACTTCTGCTTTCACCATTATAAAACCTTCTGCCCTTACAGGGACCAGGGCAAACACAGATTATAAACCCCCATTTCCTATTTAAATGCTCTATTTCCAACAATCTAGCAATTTGTTATTTTGACCTTTGCACATATTTTTGCAGACTGAAGATGGGAAGGGGGCCAGTCTGAGACAGGTGTAGGGAGACTGAGTTATAAAGAGTTATGTGCAGAGAGGGAGCAGACTTAACTGTTAATTCCCAGACATCCTAATTTTTTGTAAAAGCAGAGAAATAGCTTTTTCAAAAAACATAATGTTGATTAGTTGGGTGGCAGCTGGATTCCACTTTTATGGGGAGCCTCTGTTTTGTAAAGAGGTTTGTGTATAAATAAATGTACCTGGTACTATCACATGCCTCCAGACCACATTTTGGAAATCACTGAACTATGAGGTCTTGTACAAATAAGAATGGAGCAAACAGAGGCCTGATTATTAGAGGAGCGAGATGAAGGATGAGGTGCAGCCCAGCTCTGGCACCATGAGGGGAGGAGTACTAACTGTAAGGGACAGTGTGAATGAAGGAGGGCGAGTTTAGTGCACTCCGCCACTTCTGTAAATTCATCCTCATATGCTGTAGTCCAAGAACCAAAAGCTGAAAACTGAAGACTCAAGCCATGGCTTTTCTTGTACAAATTATATCCAGAGAACTGCTTACATACACACATGAGTTTCACAATATGCCTACTAGCAGATCTAGATCTGTACCAGGCTAAAAACACATGCTAATGTATTATTCCTCAGAAATTATTTCCTTAGCTGCCTTAGAGAAATGGGACCTGAAGGGCAGGGCAGATAGGAGTTTCCCTGCTGGAAAATATGCCCCTTTCCAGGTGTGCACATGAACTAGCAAAAGGGCAACTTCAACTTATGAATGTGCTGTGCTTCAGGCATCTGCTGGGGTTACTCGCACTAGCTCTTTCAGATCTGCTTCCAATACCCCAGGTAGTATTTCATGAGTAAAGAGAATATTCCAATCAGCTTCCACAGACAGCCACAGATAGTATTTTTTGCAGCCAGAAGAATTTTAAGACAGTTAGTTCTGCCAGGTTAAATTAAAGAAGGCATGTCATCAGTAGAAAGTAGGGCTTTGTATAGGTATGATATGCTACAAACTCCCCCCAGGCTAGCAGGGTCAGCTGTAAATGTGGTGAAGTAGGCAGTCCCTGAAGGCAGCAAATAGTCCTGGGCTACTGTCTCCTTTCACTTTTCCTGAGGAGCCTGTACTGCTGAGGGATGGTGCTTCATATGCAAGGAAATCATTCCTTGCCATAGGAAGAGTTTGCTCAAAGAAGACAACCTATTTGGGCAGGAGTGAAAAAGAAAAAAACCCCAACTCTTCTTGTTTTATCCCTTCGTTCTTCATTTAATTCTGCTCTTTCCCTCTCATCATCCTGCTTTCACTGCAAGAGTTTCCACCCTTGTCCTGATCTTTGCATCCCAACAAAATTCAGTTTTCTCAGCAACCATTGAGAATCTCTGAGCCAGGTCTGTCCAAATAAGAGTTTTCTATCTTGCTTTCATGTTCCTTTTAACCAAGCTCTATTAATTGGACACTAATGCCCTCCCTGTTTGGACTTGAAACATGGCAATGCTATTTTGCTACCCTGCATCCTGCCCTGAGGCTGATTTTGCTGTGGAGCCAGGGGCTGACTGCTGTCAGCACAGACCTTAAGAGAATGGTAGTGTGAAAAAGTCCAGGGTCAACAGACCATCACCTCCCCCTGTTAAGTTCTCCTGGAAGCACAAGTTTCCATGAGTATATGCAAGGTTTGATACAAGGCTTGGACATAATGAGACTGATGCTATAACTGAAGCAGATTTTTTAGTACCTCTCTTTGATCAGTTGTCCTTGATCCCTTATGTGGCTGAATGAAGTAAAACACCTGGAACAAGAAGGAGACGGTTTGCACAGAAATGGAATGGACTTTTCATTCGCCACATTTAGTCTAGGGAGAGAGTGACTGCACTGGTTGGGCATTCACAAATCTTTCTTCAAGCATACACATTCAATAATCAGGTGGCTTTTGTACAGCACAGTCCAAGTGGTCTGCCCAGCTTGGTTATCACATTTCTTGGCAAAGACATTCTGGCTGTCACAAATTATGGTAAGTTATTGTCTATTTATTGTCTATCTTTTCAGGGATGAAAATTCCTCCTAGACAAGGCATAACATATGATAAACCGTGCAGTTACAGGAGTTTACCACCCCTTACTATTAATAAGTGGGGTAGGCAGCATCCCTTATATCAGAACATCCGTCTGTGAAATACAAAGTAACCACAACACATGATCTGTCAAAAACTATCATGATGATAAACAATGGGGTGAGCTCCAAAACAAATAAATAAAGTCTGCCAAAGAAATTATTTGCATATTTTTCTCTCCCCAACCAGTGCTTGAAAAATGTCCTCATTCAATGTGCTTGCTCATCCACGCAGCTGCCAGCTGTGCCTCCTTCCTTCAGCAGTAGTCACATGTTACATGGTTTGTAATAGAGTCCATACTGATGCAGAACCTAAGCTATGAAATACAGCTCTCTCTGGCTCTTTAGAATTTGTATGAAATTATTATTTCAGTGCTGTAACAAAATTTGACATTCGGGTGAGACTGTGGCATGCAGGAAACCAAGACAGACAGAGTACATGCAAAAATGTCCAGACACTAAGAGCCATCTCCAGAAACCCTCATGTAATTCACATAAATCTGGGCTGCCAAAAGTACTAACAGCACTTGAAGCATCTTTGAAATCCCAAATGCATGACTTCTAAATTTAGAGCTCTGTTCTTGCTGTATTCTGTTATGCACATGTTTAGATTTCTGTTGATTGTTTGCAGAAAAAAAGGAATGTAAAGGTTACTTGTTTAGAGGGAAACCATGGCCTACAACCGCAACTCAGTGTTGGGAGAGGAAGAAAAACTACCCTGCCAATGCAAGAATTTAGAGTGGCATCATAATTCACAACAAGCTCCAAACAGAGGCAGCTGCTGTGTTCTTAAAGAGGTGTTTGCCAGCACAGGCAGTCCGCCCTATGCCCTGTGTCCTGCCTTTTGCAGATGTGAAAAGAAACGGTAGGTCCACACAGCTGTTACACTCCCCAAGTATGAGATCCTGACTATAACTGTCCTCTGTGTGAATTACACAGATATGGGAGATAAAATTAGAGTACGATGTAGGGAAACTGCTGAAGGTTGCAATGGGCACTGAATAGAAATGCAGACTTCGAAGATGGAGGAGAAAGGTAAGGACCAACATGTTTTTTTTATCTTATTCAGTAGCATCACCATTCCCCTTCTGGTACTCAACAGATATACTGATATTTGGCACTCTGTTTAACATGTCAAAGACAGGTAGATTTGGCTACAATTCAGTTGTTCAGCACCACCTAATTATCCATAAGATCTGAATTTTTAATCTGTGTATTTGTTACAGAGTTTCTACAATCAGCAGTCCCCCCTTGGACATTTCTCCCATGGGATTTTAAGGTACGCCTGTGCCTTAAAGAACAGGCCTTAAAGAGCTGAGAGAAGGAACATATATCCTACTTCTACTATTTAATTTTTTTTATTAGTATTATTTATTTATTTACTATGTGAAAGGAGATCAATAAAATATCATAGTTTTTGACTACTTTCTAAAATCTGAATATTTTGTATTTCCTGTTTCTGCCTAGGTTCACTTTCAAGAATGTGAAACTCCTTTAATGTGTACAGGGGCTTCTCTAATGTTGAGACTGTTTTACTTTGTGATTATATATGCTTTTATGCCATTATGAATCCTGAGATTGTTTTGTTGTTGTTGTTGTTTTTACTTAATTATTCCCTTGTAGTTCTATTAACTCAATAAAACGTATTTTGATGGGACAATGTGATAGCAATTATTGGTTTCTCTTTTTTAGTCTGCTCCTTGGGGCAATTCTGTAAGAAATGTCACCTTTTCCAAGGAACCTGAAAAATATGTTTCCTAAAGTTTAAGATCTCTTTATATCAATATCTCTTCTTTTCTTTGTAAATAATTTTAGCAGTAGTCTGAAAGAGAAAGAGCATGTACTCAGTGGAGGACACAGATACTATAGAGAGAGACAGATTGCATGATTCTAATGGATACCGTCTCAGTAGGAGAGAGAATAGTCTCTAGGTAAGGTATTAGGTTGCTGTTAATGTAACCATGGAGGCAGAGGGTGGTAACAGGATAATCCTGGTAGATACACTCAAGTGTTGAAACCAGTTTTATGGTATCCTCCACACGATAATGTAAGCAAAAGGGGTCAGATAAGGAACACATTTTTAACCATTTGTGTATTAGTGAAAGGGGACTAGATAATAAAAACAGCAGCCGGAGATGCTCATGCCTGAGCAGGAATATTCTGCATTTGGTACTAGAAATATGATAAGATAGCTGTTATGACTAAAATAACCTTTTAAACTTCCATCTTCTTCCACAGGATAAAAAAGGGGGAAAAAGGCACAGACATGGTCTTCAGATCAAAGACACTGTTTGTTGTTTCTGATAGCTTGGAATGGGGTGCAAAAGTTATGCATGAAACATCTACATATTAAAAAAAAATAAAAATCTGCTCAGTTTGTGGAATCCACAATACAAAACCTACTCACAGTAGACAACAGCCTGTCCTGTTCTTTAACATCTGTCCTTAATGTGCAATAAAGCCAAAAATTTTAATAGGGGTGACTTCATCCTGGAAAAGGCTTGCTCATCATCTCACAGATAGAAAAAAATTTTTAAGAATTTCTAAAAATAATAAATGGTAGTATCTTTATGCACAAACTCCTGAACTGAAAAAAAGATGACTCAGTTTTTGATCATATTTAAGTTAACTAAGAGTTAATTGCTACCATAAATCAAATTCTTTCCTAGGTATAGATATCATGATCTGATTGCATTTGCCTTGTGCAGACAGAACATAGAACGAAATTATGCGTGTCTGTGTGTGTGTATACACACACACACACACACACACACACACACATATATATAGTTTTTGTAGACTATTTCCTTTTTATATTTTGCAATGAAACAGTCATTGGTATACCACATATTTAAAGTGGTAAGTATTTGCAAAATACAAGACGTGTCAAAAATTAAAATCCTGGATATCTGCAAGCCCCATTTACAAGTAGAACAGATTATACTGAGTAATAAGCTATCCTAGCCAAAAGAAGATTGAAAACAAAATAGAATATGAAATATTAATAGGAAACCTGAGTAAATACCAAAGCATTATCAGCCACAAGTTAAAATATATTCAACCTGAAGAAAGGACTTCAGGGCCAAAAGCTTTCCTGTTTTTTCCAGTTACATTATTAATTTAGAAAAAATTCCCCTCTCCCTGCAAAATTTGCACTAAAGATATCTTCAAATAGCTATGACTACCACAATATGTAGTAACAAAAGGAATTTAAATCTAGAGGACCAAGAAAAACTCTAGGTTATGTATGCTTGTTCTAGATTGCAAACTGTAGCTAGCTATGTGTTTTCCACAGACATTTTTGGAGGGTCACTTTAACAAAACACTACACCAATTACATTCAATGTAGCGCCAGGGACTGAGAGTTTATCACCTTCAAAGGATGACATGAGCAAACATGTAATAAAATGGTATCATTTTAAACTAACATATCTTATGAAAATACTTTACATGGCAAAGACTTTCAGAAACTAATCACAGACTTTTGAGAAACCACCATTATGTTTTGTAAATGTATCTGAAAACTGGGGAATTTTCAAGGTATTGAGAAATTTCTTGGGCCAATACAATTCTGACAAACGATCACCCAACTTGGTTTAACTAAAAGATTTTAAATTTAGCATTCTATTTACAAATAAGTCTGGGTAAAAAATTGTTACCAATGAACTGTTTTTGTCAAAACTACAAGTGTAATCAATGTATGCTGCCATAACAAACCTGGATTTCCCTAAAGAACAGAACACTTCAAAATTGACAGATACACAGATCAGGTTAAAATTAGCTCACTAAAAGATCTCAGACTAGGTAGTACTGTTTCTAAGGAAGTCTTTCAGGGACTTTATTTTTTTACCCTTATTATTTTATGCATATCATCTAAAAGATGGTACAAAAATCTTTGTTAATAAATTTTGCAGATAGCGCAAAGATGAGTGATGTAGATAAGGAAGAGGAGCATCAAGAATGATCCAAATAATCTGCATAAAATGCCACCTTTGCCCCCCTCCCCCAAATCCATTTAATAACTTGAATATGTTACCAAGAAATATACTTGGAAATATAGCATGACAATTTTTCCTATACACTGAGTGGTTCTGCTTTAGAAAACTATGACAAAAAGGATCAGTTTAAAGATACTGTGGGTTAACTACCTGTGCACTACCAGTGCAAATGTATGGAAAAATAATAAAAATAGACTTGATGTGATCAACAGTCATACAAAACAAGAATAATCAAGTGGAAGCAGAGAGGTCATCTTGCCTCCGTATTCTGCCTTAGCTGTCAAATCCTAGCTGTGAGGCTACTTAAATGGGACTGTAAGCCGAAAAGCTGGGTTGCCAGGTCCCTTTACACAGGCTATGGGTAAAGACAGGTTGTGACAGGGGTCACCCAACAGGCAAAACTGGGCTGCACTGCTGTGGGTCATCCCATATGAGCCTCTGACCAGGCAGTGATTTAATGGGGTTTTGCTTTTCTTATAACAATAGTGCAAGGAGCAGTGGTAGAGAAATCCCCTTCAGTAACTGATGCCATGGTCTTCATCTCTCCTGTGAAACGCAGCTTAACATTGCTAAAACACAAAAAGTTTAAATCTGAGTAGTTTGCTAGGGAGAGGGAATTTATTAGAGGCATCTGAGACACATCTGGCAGTGACAGTTTGGGTCCTGAAGAGAGCTCAGCCAGGAGCTGCCGTGCCTAGACTACGTTAGCTGTAGCTCTTTCAGCACTGCTCCCAGTCTAATGCAGCTTTATTGCTTCCTGTAGCTGAGCTAATTTGTTCAGAGGTAGCGTGGGTATCTCTGTACGGCACTGCACCATGTCATGTGCGTATACCTTTTATGGTCTGTAATGCATGGGATGTCAGGCTAAGATGACGTAATAATCCTTTCTGGCCCTAAACTGCATGAAACCATCATCAGTCAATTCCATTAATCTTCCATGAAGGAAAATAAGACACCTGAACATAGCAAGACAGGGATATACAGTAGTAAAAATGTTGAAAATGTTTCTGAACTTCACCCTGCTCTCTCTAATTCTACCATAAATTACTGGCTGGAGTCCATAGAGACACTGAAATGCTCTGACACTGTAACAGGCTGCTGCAGAGGACTTCAATTTGGGCTTGCTACCAAGGCAGTAGCAATTAGTACAGTTTGAAGGGAGGATGAGAAAGAGATGGTTGTACACAAAGAAGTCCAGTGGGGTTATCAAAGCCCCTGCAGAGGGATTTTAAGGCAGCCCATAGGTACACCATGTTAGACACTGATAGTCTTTGCTATTTTCATGAGCATGAAAGAGAAACAAACAGTCTTGAATTTACACCCTCTGCTTTCATGTCTTGTGTAAAATGCACTGAGCAAGTTGCAATCTGGAAATGGGTAAAAGCTTTGGGTCAAAAAATCCAATGGATCTCAGCCAGTTTGTGCAGAATTTACCATAACACAGTCTCATTTCTCCATACACAGGAAACAAACAGCTGGAGTGCCTAAGTCTCCACGTGATGGAGGTTTGAGAGAACCAAGGCCTGGGAGATGTGTTGATTTTCTCTTCTGGCATGTGAAAAGGTTTATTTTGGACAGCATCTGTTTTACTTTTTGTTCTCTGTTCCTTTAAAAAGGAATTGACTAGGTCAGATGGAACCCCTGGAGGGAGCAGATTCCTCCTTTCCCTGGAGAGCAGATGAGCATGTTTGAGGACTGGGTGGGAGGAGGAGGGCAGGAGTTGCTCCCAGACTTCTTCAGGGTGTAGTGGAGAGAAGAGACGAGAGTGAGAACCCTAGTGAGAAGATGGAAGCCTGCTGTTCATAGAGAGGTTCATGACAGGAGCGGAGAACATATGCACAGCCAGGCCCCCTTGGTGACAGGAAGAAAACTTTGCAGGGATCAGAGAGGACTGCACAGAGTTTGCTGCAATGTAGAAAGTCACCGAGTTGACTGAAACCAAACCTGGAAGCACATATGCACCTACCACCACACAGAGGAAGAGAAGCTGTTTATAAACTTTTCTTCTTTTATACATATTTTATCATAGAGAGAAAATGTTTCTTTATTTATAAAGTTAAATGTTCTTTTTTGATTTCTATACCAATCGTCTTTTTGAATTTAAAAGATGCTTTTTTCTCTTCAGATTACTTGCAGGAAAGGAAAAAGTCTACATCATCATCAAAGCTTTGTTTGTCCTCCCACAAGGTGCAGAACCAGAAGTGAGGCCCAGTCTTGCTCCTCAGCACTAGAGATATGTGAATGATAGAAATAGTGTGAAACAGTTCATTAAATTTCATCTGTAACATAGAACCTCCACTAAAACATGTATGAAAAATTGGGAAAATTATATTAGTTAACATCTTAATAATTTGTCATTTAGCGTCAGTAGGTCAAATAGGGAGCAAAATGGATTTTGGTTCATTGGCAGTTTGGGGGGATGGAAAAGAAAACAAGAAAAAAATAAGTGTTTGGTTTTGATCAAATTGAAAACTATTTTCTTTTTTTATAGTTTCATGAAATATTGCAATAGTGATGCAAGCCAAAATATTTTGTGTGGCTTCAAAAACCTTTTAAAACTGTCTTTCTCAAAAAAATCGAAAGGAAATTTCAAAATGGAATGTTATTTCTAATTAAATAATTTAAATGCTTGACTTTAAAAAATATTTAAAGGAAATATTTGATTCTTTAAAAATTATTGCAGGGTTCTTTTCAAAGTGAAGCACTCAAGAAAATTAACACAATTTTGCAATTTTTTTTTATATCTCTGCTTCCATTGCGAAAAAAAAACACAAAAGAAAACCAACCAACCAAAAAAAAAAACCAAACCAAACATACCAAAAAAAACCCCAAACCAGTTGAAAAATTCACTCTGCTTCACAAACAAGCAAACATTAATAGCTAAAAGGCATGTAAGCACTGAACTTTTTCTGGCTGTACAGACCAGAAGTTCTCCCAAAAAGTTAGTTTAGTCATAACCAGAATAGCCTACCAGAAACCCAGATCTGTTAAGAATAAAAATTGAAAACAGATATGCCATGAATGTTTTTTGTTACTCTTTATTATTTTGAATTTTCTTTTACATTCTTTCTTTCTTCCTTTTGCCCAGTCCCTCTTAGATGCCTGTGTACCAGACATTCCAGGACAAAACATCCTGTGATCTCCACATAAATACCTCCCCAGAATATTTATGTGTCAAAGTCTCTGCTAGCAGAAAGTGACTCCCTGCTCATAAACTAAATTATATTAGCTGGGAATCTCACCTGATCACTGCAGATACCGTGATTTTAAAAGCTTGTTTTACAGAGAGGCTCAACATATTTCAACAGTTTATGTTCTGTAGATTTTCATAGGCATGATGAGGGTTTCTTATTTGGAATTTAGAGAGGAAACAGAGGCAGAGTCATCATCATTAATGGATTTCAATTATTTAAAAAACATAATTATTTTCAAGCCAAGGTGAAGGACATGCCACACTCCCTTTACAAACTAAGGACTCTCCTGAACAAGAGGAAAATCTGAGAGGTTAAGCAGAAAAGAAAAACTTGTGGCCTTTAGAACAAACAGAGCCTACAGAGTATTTTCACACGTTCCCAACCTCCCAAAAATGTACAAGCACATCACACTGATCTGGAGGAAGAGTGCCTTGAACTAATGCTGACCTGAAATGCCAAGCCATATGGCCTGCTGTTGTGCCATACAGATGCCCCATCTTCAACTGTCAACTGAGTTTATTAGTTTAAGTATCACACCTCAGGAGCAAAGTTTAGTTTGCTTTTGAATCTACACAGACTCCCAAAGTACCAGGTAAGCAGATTTCTAGGTCACAGGGAAAAATGCTGCGTGAGTGTGTCAACATGGGTTAAGTTTATGCTGTCCCTATTTAGTAATGCTGGATGAATGTGGACCACAGCAGATATCAGGATGCTGGAAAAGAAACCAGGTACAATAATTTTGATGTCCCTGAGATAAAAAGTATCTGCTCTGTTCCTAATTTACTGAGTCTTGGTACTTCTGTTTTTCCCACTGTTTCTCTGGAGGATAAATCTTTCTTTTGTTAAATCAATAATTTCTTCCTTTTTTTTTTTAATCTTTCTTTTAGTCTGAAAAACAGAATTAGTTGGAAAGCTTTCTTACTCTGCTCCTTTTCTTCTTTCTTCTCTATTTTTTCCTCTTCTTTCTCTTTCTCTCCTTCTCTTTCTCAGTTTGATCTTTCGAAGGTTTTTTAACATTATAGGAATACTAAGTTTGGTCTTTGCCATTTTATTTTTTTCCTGGAGCAGCTCTGGGAAGTCCTGTGTTCTGGGTGTTCTGGCACTGCTGTTTAAAGAATGAGGATCTTGAAGAGAGACTTTCTTTGCCGAACATTGTAATTAGTTGCTGAAGTTGCTAACAAAAGCAGAGGCAGATGAAGAAAATTATTCCAGACAGAGAAAAGTTTGTATGATGACACATTGAAGAGATAGGGACTGTTGGGGGGGAACCACCAGCTAGGTAATTGTTGTTCAGACTTACTAAAGCAATAAAAATTAGGTAAAAATAATAAGACAATTACTATGTCACTGTGTAGATCAGTGTTGCACCTTTATGGGGAATATTTTGTTTTCTTGGCTAAGGTACTATCACAAAGTTGAAGTGAGTTTTGAAAATTTTCCCAAGTTTCTTAGCTCTTGCCACACTGAGGACAGCAAGAACTAATAAGCGGATATAGCTGTTGATAAGAAAGACCGTGTCTGTTTACTGAACCTAGCTATTTAGTGAGATTTACAGGATGAACTTCATCATCTTTTGTGAAAGTCCAAATAAATCATGTATTCCAATCTTCTTGTATTCACTCATTTGTTATCACACCCAACAATTAATGTGAACAAAGAATGTGAATAGCTTACAGAGGCACAGATTTCTTTTATAGAAGCCGTGGTGATCTGTCTCCATCATATTATTTTCAGCTGAGTCTTTTATAATTCTGTTTTTAATTAGCATTTCAACCAATTTTCTTGCTGCTAAAGTAAGAATTCTCAGCCCTGAATTTCCCAGAATAACCTTTACAGTAAAATACCATTTGCAACATAGCTGCTCTCTGAGAGAGCAGCTATTTGAAACAACTTTGAAAATGTCTTTGAGGCCCAGAAGTCTTCTTGAAGCAGTGCCAAAATGCTCCGTAAAATCAAGGCCAAGATGCTGGTGCAGCTTCTTCAGACAAATCTTAACTACAGGAATTTACTCTTTGTGGTATTTCGCTTCTGACCTGTCATCATACAAGCTTGCGCAGTCAGCTGATTCAAATGGCAGCTCTGTGATCCCCTATATGTGTCTGTGGGAGGTACACCCATCAGACCAGTGTCTGTGGCACTATTCCCTGCACAGCGGTTGGGTCTACACAGTGAAGGAAGTGCCCTCCAAAGTGCAGCCTATGGGCCTGAATCCCTGGTCCTCCAAGCTGGATGCTGATCATCACAGTTTCCTTCATACTCTCAGAAGAAATTAATTTTGTTAAATGGAAGTTAAGAGGGTGTGAGCTGAGACAGGTTTTGTCCTGACATGCTTACCTGGAACCCCTTGTGCTGACCCAGAGACCACACATTGCTGATTTATGAAGAGCAATCTATTTGTATATTGTTCTTGAGCTTTATCCCAAAATTTGATATGAATTTTACATTTTATATACAGCTTCTAGGATGAAACAGGGTGTGCACTAATGCTTGAAACCATTTTTTTATTATTAAATATATCTTATTTGATAGAACCATTTATATTGATCTGCTGAAATCTAGAACTTACATATCACACAGAATATCTTGTACAATAGAAAAGAAATTTTTGATCATGGAGCTCAACAAAAACAAAATGTTTAAAAGTATAGAATATTCAAGTACATGAGTCAAAGTAACAATCTACCTTCTCTAAGTTGTGGTTGTCCCATCCCTGTAAGTGTGTAAGGCCAGTCTGGATGGAGCTTTGAGCAACCTGGTCTAGTGGAAGGTGTCTCTGACCATGGCAGAAGGCTTTGAACTAGATGATCTTTGAGGACCCTTCCAACCCAAACCATTCCATGATTCTATGGTTCTCTTGGTGTGTAGATCTACCTTTGGTCCCTCAGCTGAATTCCTGTTGTTGACCCCGAGGTGTGTTTTAAAGAACCAAGAAAGATCAAATGATCAGCTCCAAAGTACTCTAAGTAAATAATTTGAATGGGGTTTGATGAAAATATCAATAATAGAATATGACAAACGAAATTTAAAAATGTAATACAAATACTACATGAAGGAAATAATTGTTAGTGCATTTTTAATACAAGTAGTGAAGAAAACAGTGCTGTTTTAATTTGCTTTACTGAATTTTCTCCTTGTACCAGCCTAAATGATGAGGAAGTCAGGTCTGAATGTAATTACAGTGACAATGATTACTTGATGACATCCTACAGCGAGGTAGTTAACACCCTGTCATCTTTTGGTAGAGTGAATCTATACCCACGTAAATGAGAAGTTTTTATGCCTCTTTGAGAGGGAACAACAAATTGCCAGATACAGGCACAGTGGATTTGGGAGAAGTCTCTAATTTGCTTGTCTCATGGCTCGTTCTATGTAAAGTTTCATATCACTTGTCCGCTCAGTAGTCACCTGTACTAGTCCAGTCCTGCTGTGCCCTTAGTTCTGCCTCTTGGCTAGAAAAGTCAATTGTTTCCAGGGGTTTTTATCTCTTTTTATTATTATTATTATTATTATTATTATTATTATTATTATTATGTGCTTTAACTTATGCGCTTAACTTATGCTTTAAATCTTCAGTTGAAAAACATAGTTTATATTTCTAAACTTACTAACAGATCTGTAGAAGTCTGTTAGCATTAATACCTCCTCAGTGGTATTTGTATATATATGTCCTATTTACTATGTAGGTTAGGAGCTGTCCTTTTAGTTATACATTTATGCTGTACCTAGTATTATGGAGTCTTGACCTCCTACACAATATTAAAGACTAATCTTGAATATTCTTTTTTTTTCTTTTTTAAACTTCATTGAGTTTTCCTATGAATGTTACTGCAAGCCTGAAAACTAAGCAGCAACCATGGTTTACATGTTCCTATGATAAAATACTGTGAGGTGACTTTACAAAAAGTAGGTCTGGTAGACAGTATGTGGCCAACCAAACTGAAAAAGGGAGGAAGCAAAAGTCTAATAAAAGAGTAGTCCCAAGTAAAAATCACAGATCAGTTTCAAGTGTTAGTGGATCAACTATTTTTTAAGCAAAATTTTTTTGAGACTGAAAGAGACAATTCCTTTTATCAGGTAAAACCAGAACAAGCAAATAATAAAGGGCAACATATTAAATGTACTGCTTCTTCTTTCAGTTGCATATTTGAAACAAACATATTTAAAGGGAAAAGATTCCTTTATATTTCATACTTTTGACAAAGGTTAGAGTGATTGTTTCTTCTCTTTATACATACTTTTTAATCAAATTTGTGAAAATATTTTTAGGCGATAAAGTTCATCAATCTGAGAAGGTTCATAAATTCAACTGAAGCACAAGATGTATTAGAAACAAAACAAAATTAAAAGAAATTAACTGATTTTCAAATGCATATATCATATTAACTGTGTTTGTGCAAAGCCAAAAACTTATTATACATCTTTACAAGAGTAGTGCTGAGCAATTACGTAAGTCAGTGTATTTACAGAATTAAGATTTGTTAGTTTTTAATGAAATCTCAGTAACCTATAGTGAAGGATATCTGACATGTCTATTAAATTGCAGTTCAAACAATAAGAAACAGATCATAAAGTTCTTCTGATGAGATTATTCCCTTTGAAGGTCACAAAGGAAAGTCCACCATTGTCAAGTCATGATGCATCTGGCACACCATTACTTTCTAGAAAATCTCAAGTAAGTGAAGGTAGAGGAGTAGCTACAGGGAAGGGAAAGAGTGAGGGAAAGGGAGAAACTTCTGGTTTACTTCTGTTTTGGGACTCCAACAGCTTTAAAAAACTAGAAGACCAGAACACTATAGTAATTGTGATGATCCCAGCACAGAATTATTTGAGACAATATGTAGTTGCAGTGGAGACTGATGGTTAATTAGTTGGGGTTTTTCTTCTCATCACTTCCTATCTTTCATGCAAGTGGACTTCACCAAATGGATCCTAGTTTGTGAACTACACATCAGTTTTAAATATATTCTGGTTTAATACTTCATGGTATTGCTAAGTACAGGAAGATGTAATGGTTTTCCTCAGTATGATGACCAGTTTTGTGTCTTTTTTTCTGTCTACTTTTGGGAATATACCAGCAACCTCAAATGTCTTTAATATACAATGCAGATAGTTGATTGTTCTGAGAAAGGAAACTACCTAATTTTAAATGGATACAAAGAAGTCTCATCGTTCAGGGAGGTTATT
This sequence comes from Sclerurus mexicanus, assembly GCA_013396755.1. Classification (NCBI taxonomy): domain Eukaryota; kingdom Metazoa; phylum Chordata; class Aves; order Passeriformes; family Furnariidae; genus Sclerurus; species Sclerurus mexicanus. Next base: position 9,005 of record VWZF01004465.1, on the reverse strand, counting down.
TAATGTAGAAAGTAGGACTTTCTGGTTTGGGAGTGTGGGCAGGCTTGATGTGATTCTGGGTATACAAGTGAAGGATACACATAGGCGTATATGCACATGGAGGTGAATGTATGTAAGAATGAATGCGAGAAAAGCAGAAAGCAGGTGAGCAGGTGCTCTCTAGTGTTAAAAGCAGTGATCAAACAGATGACGGCAATTATAAGAAGGGGAAAGGCAGACTGACTTCAAAATTACCGAAAACAATTTTAACCCTGGCATAGGTATGAGGAAGAGCCGGTAGGAGAACTCCATTTCTGCACATCTGCTCTGGGTGAAGCACTCCCAGGAGCCTGCCTACTCAGAGTGCCCAAACGTACTTGTTGACTATTCGTCTGCCAATGAATCCATTTTAACGTGAGACCTTAAAATATAGCAATCCTTTAGTTAAATTGTCCCACTTTTCCTTTACTTTGTCCATCTCCCACCTTTCCTTTACTCTCTCCGTCACCCACTTCGCAAGTGTACCAGGCGCTGAAGGCACTCAGCCTCCCGCTGGCGTTCAAGACTTCTCGAGGCGCGCTGACCCAGTACGAAGCGCAGAAGCAAAGAGGTGGCACTGCCTGCCTGCCTCCCGCGGGGCCGGAGCTGGGGAACGGACGATGGGGAACGCTTCTTCCCAGGGCAGCAGAGGGAGGGCGAGGGGGGCACTCCTCGCTCCTGCCTGGGCCCCTGAGCCAGCCCTTTACCACCCTGCCAGCCCTTCCCGCAGCTTCGGGGGCCAGCCCTCCCTCAATCCCTCCCTCCCGCCGGTGGAGCAGGGTTGCCCAGCTTAGCCCGACAGGGTCTGCTCCGTGCCTCTTGCACCGAAGCCCATCCGGGGCGCTGCAAGAAGCGGCGCCGGCCCGGGACGCTCACCAGGCTCCGCCGGGGGCGGCGGTCGCTCCGAACATCTCGAAGAGAGCGGAGGGACCTCCACGCCTCTACCCCAACCCCTAACCCTCACCCTGGCAGGATTACTTGGCTTGTTCAAAAACTAAATAGTGTGATTTTTTAGTAGGTTGTTTTGTGGGGCTTTTTTCCCTCTTAAGAAGGATGAACTATCCCACCTGTGGATCGTACACTTGTTTTCTCCCTGAGAAGCACTGTCTGCCTTTCAGGTGAAAATAACAGGCTCCAGAAAAGCTTTGGAGTTCTTTTATCTTATACTTACGGATACATATTTGCTTATATTTCCCTAGGCAGAAAATTACTAACAATTTTAATAACAGTGTGACATAGGGGAAGCAAGTTTTCTAATCCTCAGATTTGCTTTTTAGAGATCCGCTTTAGTTTTATTTACATTTTAAAACATTGTCCCCCAATAACGACTCAAAAGGAACGAAGTAAATCCTGGTAAAGACATGGCCCGTTATTAGTGCAAATTGCCGAAGCCATAAGCGCCCTGGGGATTTTTTTTTTTTTCAATAAGAAGCTGCAAACACGGGGTATGTTTCATATGTGTCTATTTGTGTGTTATAAAGATATGTGTGTAAATTCTCCACGCTTCCCTGGGCAAACCTTTCTTGGAATGTATTTTAAAAATTAAATAGACTATTGCGCTCTTACTGAATTGAAAGGGAAAAAGAAAATAGGAAGAAAGAAAATTGAGATTAGGGGAAAAGAATCAACCATAACTCACGCAAACAGTCCACCTTTTAGTGAAGGGATTACGGGAGGCAGTCAGATAACATAGTTAATAAAAGTAATGACGGAAATATTAAAAGAAACGTCAGGGAAGGAGCTTCCATGAGCAATTTCGCGGCAAGTGTACGGGAGCACTGCAGAATTCATTGCCACAGCGCCCCCTCCCACACACGGGTTGAACTAACGATCTTATCCCGAAGATGGGCTAAGAAAAGTTCTTTCTTTTCCTTTCTCGCTGTTTTCACCGCTCTTCGCTTTAATCCCGAAAGCAGCTCCAAAGCAGAACAGCTCGCCCAGCTCACCCCGTCTCTTCCCGTTCTCACAGGTCGCTCCTGCAAACCACCTCGCTCAGTAAGAGCCATATAAACTGGGCTTCTTTTACTAGAAAACCGGACAACTCCGCTTGCACAGTATGCGTGTGTCATTTGTTATTTTTAAATACAATAGTCTATTATTTAACATCGTTGTCTCCGGGACATGGTGGCGGTCCCCCATTTCATGAGCGAAAGGAGAAAGCATTCCCAGACCATTGTGTGGTTATGTCATAGGAAACTGTTTCAGCTGCGCATTGTGTTACATCTCCAAACCCCACCAAGTTCCATTTCACTCTGCTTGAAAAGTTGCTGTGACCGGTGTCACAACAATTGGGCAATCGGCATTGTGCGAGTGACAGGCGTGTGCGCCTCTCCGGGCCGCAGGGAGCTCTCTCGGAGAGGGAAACCTCTGCCCCACCCCAACGAGGCTTGTATTTTAATATTTTTTTTTTGTCTTCTTCCTCTTATACTTGTGTAAAACTGAGGGGAGCGGCGCCCGGAGAGAATGGCCTCCGGATAGACTCCCGAGGACCGGGCAGAGGCAGCAGGAGCCCCGTCCCAACTTTCAACTTCGCACGCCCGAAAGCTTCGGCCTCTGTCACTTGTGCAAGGAGATGTAGCTAATAAATGACAAAATGCAAAATCTGTTTCCCAGGACAGCAATGAGCGATAGCAGGGGACGAGGGTCTCTCGACTACCTTCTCAGCTCTGCTGGAGCAAAATGAATTAAAGAAAACAAGGCGAGAACGCCACTTAAAATCTGGGAAGGTAAACGCTGTCCTAATGAATAGATTATTAAAATAAAAAACGCAGTGTGTAAAGTCTTAATGTCTCTGTGTAGGCATGTTAATTTGCCACAGTTATTACCAATAAAGAGTGCATGTAATACTACTCTGGTGTTTAACAGCGCAAGTTATACGGCTTTGTATTAGTAACGGGTAGTACTATGGGAAAATTAGATTTCGGTGGTGGAGCCAGGCAAGTGAAAAACCTCTTCCATGCGAAAGGCATTCAAATCAAACAGAGATAACTCCGAGAAGTTCAATACAGACATGTACAGTAATCGCTGTTTAGAAACGTTATGGACACGGTTTTCTGGTTTGTGTGTCGCAAAGCCTTCGCCAGCTATATTTAAATGACCCCAGTTGCTATTCGTTCTCCACATTGTTCAGAGTCAAATTAGTGGTGTGCTGTAATAAAATGCATACCGGCTCCTTGCAGTGGCTAAATCCATTCCTTTCTGAAGCCATACAAAAATTATGCAAATCAAATCAGCACAAGAACTTGTCTTTGAAATGATAATATTTTACTCCATTAATCTTTGTGAAATTAACCCTAGTTTTGTATATAAAACAATATTTTTGGACTACATAAATTAAAAAATCAGAAATATAGTCTGTTGCTCTATGTGTCTGGAGGAAGAGGAGTAATGTTGCTGATTTAAACATTCCTCACATCACAATCACAAAAATATATTCTAATAAGCGAAAGCCGAATAATAATAAGAGAGGCGAAGCCAGCACCTACGTTTTACACGGACGGCCACGTACACTTGACGTGTATAACATATGTCTACGCGTGTAGATATGTATGGAGATTTGTATCTCTCGTGTGTGCGTGTGTGTCTGTCCGTATCTAGACACACTCTGAACTGAATTATATCCATTCTCCTGGGATCATGGTATTTATTTAAGTACTCTTCCCAGGTCATAACTGTAACACTCACTTAAAAGCATTAATCCCCTGTTATAATGTAAATACAACGGCCATTGTATTCCCAATCTGTATCTTTCCACTAATTATTAAAGAGGAGAAACTAAAAGCAATCAATTCGCGAAGATAAACGCCACTTCTGCTGGAAAAAGAACAGCTTCACAAATAAAAATGCAGGAAGTATAGCACATTTTGCAAGGTATGCAGTTGGCTTAAAGAGATTCATGTATGACTTTATAATGTTATAATTAATTTTGCATTCTCGGCTCTCCAGCTGCTGCTCCGTTCAGAAGCACAGCTCATATACTTAAAAATCGGTCTGCGGAACACAGGAATTGACTATTCAGGTGTAGTCGCGTGATATCGATTATTCCACAGAAATACTGAAATATGAATGTGTTTTATATAAAGCTCTTGTTTTTAGAGTTTCTATTTTTATTTAGTATATGCGCATTATTCACCAAGCAAGGAAGCAAATGTCTTTTCTGTAAGCTGTTGCACAGAGTTTACCAGTTGTTTATCACTTTCTTATCAGGAAGTCGGGAGTTAATGACAAGAAATACCTGTTGGTGTTAACCTCCTCCCCCTCAACTGCTTTTTTAAGGATTGCCTCTTCTACAGGCCAGCTGATAGATCTGGATAGGAATTAATCCGGTATGTCTGGTGGCCAGATCTCTACTGCTGCTTGTAGCGGCAGGAGTAAACTGGTATGTGGGTTTCACAGAAGAGGAGGAAAGTAAAGAATAAAGAAAGTAAAGAAAACAAAAACCGAGATAGAAAAAAGAAAACGGAAATCTCCGATTGCTTCAGACACTATACACGTCCCGAGGCTCGACCGTATTTCCAGCACAGCCTTTTCCCCTCTGTGTGCGCCAAGCCATTGAAACAGCTTCTCCAAGTATATTTTTTATCAGCTGCATGTTTAATTGATTAACAATAGGCTGCCCTGCACACCCGCAATTTTTTCAACTATCTGCCGTCTTTTCTCCTGCGGGTGGCCAACCGATTCCCCGGCTACGTCTCCAGCCTGCCTAGCTGAAACTACTTGAGGTATTCCATGAAGAAGTCGGCTGTAAACGTCAAGCGATTTCATTTGGTTAAATACAGAATAAGTGTTTATTCATATAAGATGGAAAAATATAACATAGATTGATTAAATTGTTTTGGGTTTTTTACGTTTGTTTTGCGGGGTTTTTTTTGGGGGGAGGGTGTGGGATTGGGCGCCTAAACAATTTTTTTGAGCCCTTTACTTTGCAGGTTGCAGGTGAAGGGCTTGTGCGAAGTGCGGGGGTACAGGCCAGTCCCTACCTGCCGAACTGACCCTGATCCTTCTCCGCAAGGACGGCAGCGGCGTTGCGGGGCGCAGGTGCGGACCAGGATGTGCAGAGCGGCCTAGAACGCTTCGACCCCCCGGCAGCAGCTCGGTGGGACCGGCAGGGCCCAATGCCTTGCCCCGGGGCTGGAGAAGTGCCGGAGGAGGGGAGCCCTGGCTCCATTGCGAGCGGTGGGAACACGGACATAGGGGACCGTCGGCACCGTGTTTCATCTCGGGAGGCAAAGGGCAGAGCTTGAGTGCGGGCAGTTAGACGCCAGTTTCTGAAGGGTCTCTCTGGACTATTCAATAAAGAAACGCACGTGCAAGTGTATGTGTGCATTTATGCTTGCACTGAGAAGAGAAGAGCGGTGCCTTCATCTCGCCCTCCCCTCCCAGAGCCAAAGCAGCGCTGGCAATGGCTCGAAGCTGATAGTGTCCAGGGCTGAAGCGAGAGGGCAGAAGAAATTAATTATATGGAGACCATATTCTAGGAAATTTATCTGATCTGCAAGAAGAGGGAAAGGGGAGCGGGGAAGAAGGCAGCTAGACCCCTGGAAGAAGTCACCCAGGCCTATTCCCCACGCACCAACCTAGAAAGAATAGAAAAGAAAAAAAGATGACTTTTTTCCCCCTTCATGTGCAAACGTGTTCCATGACTAGATCTTGACTGTTTTAGGCAACTTTAAAAACAGTAAAGCTCTTGCTGCCAGGAACAGTGCGATCCTGGATCTGCTGATTTGAGCAGTTGCTCATGTCCCTGCCATAATAGGGCAGTACTTCTACCAAGTTCTCTGTCTCCCCTTGCGCACTGCCCTGTGTCTGGCTCTGCGTGCCCACACGCGTGCGAACGCACACAACTAACACGCGTGTGCGTACGTACAGCGCTTCGTCGAGTGCGCGACGGGATGCAGATATATACTATACACATGCTCTTCTGTTTCCCGTGTGGATGTAGACTGAGACAGAAAGGGGGTATACTGGAGAGTGTGCGAAAGAGTATTCATGGTTCCGCGAGTCCAGAGAGGAGCTGACGAGCAGTATCATCGTTTGGCTTCAACAGCGTGCTCGCAGTCAGCGAGTTTGGCTTGTATTACAAAGTCTGCTTTCGTTGCCTACTCGCCTTCCCTGCCTGCCGGCCTTCGCTGCCTGCCTGCCTGCCTGCCTGCCGCGGGAGGAGACGGAGCCGGGGCCGGAGAGGGAGGGGGCGGGCCCACCATGCTATGCAGATGAGCGGCTGTGACGGACAGCTCTGTTTTCCAATGTCCCTCAGAAACTCGAGTTCTGCTTCCCTCAACTCTTCACTCCAGACTCTATACTTCCCCCAAAACACAGGCTCGCAGGCGCTGTGGGAGCTGGCTGGCTGGGAGAACTCCATATGCAGCAGCCACTTTTTTGATTTCCGGGGCTGGCTTCTCTCTCTCTCTCTCCCCCTCTCCCCTTCTGTTTTTTCCCCTTTCTCACTATCTTTTTATTAACCCTCTCCTCTTCCATCTTTCCATATGCCCTTCCCTTCCTGGATAGATTTCTGACCTCTCTATTAATTTTCCATTTGGGGNTTACTTTTTTTTGTTTGTTCGGGGGGGGGGGGGGGGGGGGGGGGTGTTTGCGCTTTTTTTTTCCCCCTCCTGTTTGTTTTTATTCTGATCGGGTGCGCATGGCGGGGAGCATATAACAACTCTGATTCTCTACATAACTGCACAGAGACAACCGGGGAAAGAGAGAGAGAGAGAGAGNGGGGCCCCGCACTGCCGCCTGCTACGCGCTGCCGGCGCCGGCTGCGTGTCGCGCTGCGCCGCCGCGCAGCCCGACCGGGGCCGAGCGGAGAGGAGCGGTGGGGTTGGGGCGCCGCTTCGCGCCCCGGCCAAGCGCGGTGCCGGCGGGCCTGGGTCTCGGGCTCTCGGCGCGGTTTGAGGAGACGGGAGGGCGCCTTGATTAAGGAAATAAGGATCGTCTCACTCAGTTGGGTTGGATGCTTTCATTCTCCCTCCGTTTCCATGTGGTGTGTCCCCCCGTCCTCCGCTCCCTCTCCTTTTTTTTTTTTTAATATGTATATATATTTTTACTTTCCACTGTGAATAGCATAGGGGAGAGCTTCTTTTTTTTTTTTCTTCCCCCTCCCCCCCTTTTTTCCCTCTCTTTTTTCCCTCTCTCTTTAAGTGGGTGTTTAGAGGCGCTGGGGGCTTTATCCCTGTGTGGTTTTATTTACTTTCAGTGTGTTTTGTGCTAATGGTTTAACTGGATTTTGAGAATGAAAAGGAGCATCTGTTTGCGATCTGTGAGCTTCGTTTAAGCCCAGGATGGTTGTGGTGGCTGCAGTTTCGGATTTCACTTTCTTCTGATTAGTTTAAGGGGCAATTGCGTGTTGTGTGTATTCTTTGCATAAAATATATAAATAAAACCATAAACTATATAAATACACTGCACATCTAGATGTTTTACAAACACACATGGACACAGAGAGTCAGACACATATCTAGTCCGCACACACAAAGACCTGTGCCCGGAATTTGAGACAAGAGCTGCTGTCGGTATCCTAGGAGAGGATGGCAGCAAGGTAGTTTGCTTTCCCTGCGAAGTGACAGGGAAACTACTTGCTTTCCGTCTGTAAAATAAGGTGCATAAACTGTCATGCAGTCTTTATTCGCAGTGGTATAAAAGATCTGAGGGTCTCGCTTGTTTTTCCTATTGAGAAGCAGTAGGCAAGTGGCTGGAAGTTGCAGCGAGATTGTGAACTATGCGGGATACTGGGTGATGTTGAGCCTGTGACTCCCCGATCTGCGGGGTTCAGAGACATGCTGAAAGTTAGCGAGTTTCTTAGCGATATCTTTAACTTTTCTTGCATTATGCAAACTTAAATAAGCGCAATTTAAACGTTAAAGAGCGAATTAAAATGCTAATTACATCGCATTTGAACAATTCGAAACGGTGCATATCTTCTGATTTGCAAATTGGATTTGCAATGCATTACTGAGTGAATTGCTAAGTGGCGGCTTTGTTGTATTTTCTATAACAAAAAAGGAAACATCTTTTGAACCTTTGAGAGAAATGTAGATATCAAGACACTACCTGTAGGGCCTTTTAAATGTCTACGCGGTTCAAAAATTATATTGGGAAATATTCAATTACAAGGAGCTGAAATTAGTGAGAAAAATTAAAACATCGACGATTTTAAGCGCGTGTGCCTGAGTCTGTGTACTGAGAGGAGGAAGGAGGAGGGGGGGGGAATCGTAACTTCATGGCCTTTGGGTGCTGCTTCTCCCTTTCATAGAATACGGATACAAGACGCCATCCCGGGGAAATACAAATATAACCGCCGATCTCGCCTTGACAACTCACTAATGGCTAGCAGCAATAACAAATTGCCAATCCCACCGTTTTGTTCTGTCCAGGGCTCCCCTTACGACGCCCATACGACGGGGATGACCGGAGCCATCAGCTACCACCCGTACGGCAGCCCTGCCTACCCCTACCAGCTCAACGACCCCGCGTACAGGAAAAACGCCACCCGCGACGCCACGGCCACGCTGAAGGCCTGGCTGCAGGAACACCGCAAGAACCCCTACCCCACCAAGGGTGAGAAGATCATGCTGGCCATCATCACCAAGATGACCCTCACCCAGGTGTCCACCTGGTTCGCCAACGCCCGTCGGCGGCTCAAGAAGGAGAACAAGATGACTTGGGCGCCGCGGAACAAGAGCGAGGACGAGGACGACGAGGAAGGCGATGCACCGAGGAATAAGGAGGAGAGTTCCGAGAAGATGCCCGAGAGCAACGAAACCTCTGCGGAGGACGAAGGTAGGCGCGGGACGACCCCGGCCCCGGCGGTGTTGCCCCATTCCGCCCTGTCGAATCCCCCCGGGAGAGGGGCAGAGGTAAGGGAGGGGGCACGGCGTTTAACAAAAGCGCTCCCCAAACCTGTTCGGTCCCGTCGCCTCCGGCTGCTCCGGGCGCTTGTCGCCGCGCAGTGCCGGTGGCCGAGGCGGGCGGGGGGCGGCGGGGGG
>VWZF01004464.1:284147-301977 GCA_013396755.1 Sclerurus mexicanus | reverse complement strand
AGCCGCCCCTGCAGCCAGCTCAGCCCCCCGTCCCCCAACCTGCATGGGCACCCCCGGGCACAGGGCAGCACGGGAGTGGGACGGAGGGGACAGCCCCCAGCCCCCGGGACAGCGGCACCTCCGGGGCCCGATGCCAGGACCCAGCCGTGCCCAGCCGGGCTTTGCCGCCAAGCCCGCCGCAGTCCCGCGCGGTGCGGGACGGGGCACACGCTGTTGCACAACCTCGGCCAACAGCTCCTTTTATTTTTAGGCTCTTGCGACACGGCCTCGCCGCAGCCACCTGAAACGCTGCTGAGGCACCGCGGGTCCCCAGCGCCCTGCCCCGCTCCGAGCCCTCCGAGCAGCTCCGCGCCCCGGCCGCGCCTCAGTGTCCCCGTTAGTTCCCTTCGCACGCCGGCCCCGCGACGGCGGCGATGCCAGCGGTGCCACTCAGCCCCGCTGAGCCCAAATGGACCCTGAGGGCTCCCTCCCGCTGCACCCACCCACCAGCCAGGGCTCTGTTAAATCCCCCCTGTGCTCCAGGGCACAACGGCCCCACCTGGGAGCCGCGGATGAGCCCAGGACATGGCTCAGGTCGGTGGCTGCAGCTGCTGCGTGTCTGCAGGAGCTGATGGCCCCAGGTGACACTGTCCCCCAGATGGTCCCCGGCCCACCCGAGGCACCAGTGCAGGATCGTCCCTGCAGTGTGAGAACTGGGGTGGGAAGAGCCAGGACAGCAGCACCACCCAGGACCTCCGGTGGGAGTTGAGGGACAGCCAGATGCTTTAAACCCACCAGTGAACACGGGCACAGACACCAGCTGGTCACCGGTGCCGGGTGGGATGGCAGCTGTGCCCCGGTGCCGGTCGGCTCCTGGCACAGAGCCCATAATGTCCCCTCACCTCCCTCACGGTGCCTCTTCCTTGCGAGGGGAGGAACGAGGCCAAACTCGTGACATATCCCAGCCCTGACTGCCCCCAATGTGGCATCCTGCAGGGCAGAGCAAGTGGCACATCCCACCCCAGCAAAGGGCAGCGCTGCGTGGATGAGCCATTTCCTGTGGGATGAGCAGATCGGAGCATGTTACAGCCAAAATATGGTAAGAAAGGGGAACCAAAAGGTGGAGGAGAAGAAGGAAGTGCAAGTCTTTGACCATCACAGACAGCTTTGGGCTCTGAACTCTGGGGACAGTGGCCACGAGTGAGGGCAGCAGGGCTTCGCCACCCATGTGGGCAGTGAGTCAGGGCCGAGCTCGATGTGCTGGCCTGGCAGGGGCTGGTGGAGGCTGGAGGCAGCAAGTGAAGGGGATACAGATGGTGAGGTGCTGCCCATGTGCCTCTCACTGCTGGACACAAAGATCTGCGCTGAACTGGCTGCCACGGTGCCTGAGTTCCTCCCAGGGGATCCCAGGAGCATCCCTGGGACCTGCATCACCACCCCGTCCTGCCAGTGACCAGGGACAGGAGTCCAGCTCAGAGCTGTGCCAAAATGCCACTGCCCAGGTGAGGGGACTCCTCCGAGGACAGGCAGTGCCACAGGGACGGTGCCCTGTCAGCAAGGACACGGAGCTCCTGCAGCTCAAACTCTCAGCTCCACACTCAGCCAGGCCAGGGTGCCGAGGACTTTAATTGATGGCGAGCCAAGCCACACTGGGCCTGGACTGTTTTCTAATCCCAGTGTAATTAATGACCTTATCTTTGGCCAAAGCCATTTAGATTAAGTGGCTGGTGTGATGGGCTCGGCGGCTCCGGCTGCACAGATGGAAGAGCCGCGTTTGTCTGGGGATTAGCGGAGGGCAGATGGAGTGAAGTGCCGTTCCCATCCCCGAACCTCTCGGCACTGACAGCAGCCTGGAACCTGAGACCACAACAACTTTCTCAGTGAGTCCCGGCTAGGACTGGAGAGAGATTCTGCAGTTTGTCCCTTCTGCAGGGCCCAGAGCAGGAGAAGCAGGAGAAGGTGCTGGTGCCAGGAACTGGTGCGACACTGCCTGGAGACCTTCAAACAGCAGAGGTGCAACAGACGCCAGCTCTCTCCTTGGAGAGAAAACCATGGCAAGGATGCTGGCCCTGGCTATGCCTGAATAAAACCCTGTGTCCTCAGTGACAGCCCCCACCTCTTCAAGGAAGCGAACTCGGCTGCTCCTCACTGCTGGCAGGATCAGGGAGTGCTTCCTCCTTCCTCCTGCCTCCTGCCTGGCCACGGTTCAGCACAGCCCATCCTGAGCAGGCTCCTGAAGAGAACAGGCAGACTACAGCTACTGTGGAAGAGGAATAACATGTATCTGTGAGGATAACAAAGTTCATATTAAACCGATTAAGGATATTTAATCCATTTCTAACAGTATGGACATCTGACTGCACTCAGGAGCTGGAGCAGATAATCCCACCCCTCATTCCCAGCCCTGCCCCTGTGATCCTGGCCTGGCCTGGGGAGATGACTCAACATCTCCCTGCTGTCTGTCAGAAACCACGCTCAGCACGGCAGTGGTGAACGGGGCCCACAGCTTGTCCATCCAGGCTGGGAGCACATGACCCCATGCCACGACCTCATGGCCGCGTGCTGCAGCACTGGGCTGAGCCCACAGCCCTGGGTTTGAGTCAGCATGGATGGCGAACAAGTCTGGGCTGGACAAGAGGCTCAGCTGGCGCTGCACAGACCCAGCAACACAAATGCAGTGCCCAGCATTCCAAAGCTGACGCCCAGCTCTGCCCAATGCCAAATTCCCACTCTTCCCCACATACTCCCTTCAGTCCAGGTCCCCAAGCCACCCCACACCCCATGATACCACCCAAGGCAGCCACCCCACTGAGCATTACAGAAATAACTCAGTGCTGAGGAGCACAAAACGGAGGTTTAGTCTAATCCCCACCAAAGCAGGAATCTCCAGAGCCTGCGCCGGCAGATCCACCCACGCAACCCTTCCCCTCGCAGGATGAGCCCTGGGAGGTGGCTCTTGCCACATGGCACAAGCAGCTGAAGGAAAAACTTGGGCTCTACCAACCCAAAACCCTCCCAGGAGGAACCGTCCCGGTTGCATTTGCCAGGAGAATCCCAAAGGCCCTGGAAGGGGCTGTCCTGGTTTCACCAGAGCAGCGCAGCGGCACAGACGGCACTCGCGTCCTCCAGGAACAACGCTGGGACACCAACTGCCTGGAACACCAGGAATGTGCTGCTCAGCAGCTCAGATTCAAACGCAGGGCTGGTTCCCACTGCCAAACCACAGTGTAAACCCCCGGGAATTCAGCCTTAACTAGGACAGGCTCATCTGTTGCAAACTCGATGAGATCATTTCCAAGTTCCTGTTTAACAGGTGCCAGCTCCTTCTGCACCTGCTGTGTGATCGGGGAGCAGCCTTCCCCCACCGTGCTGGGAACATCTGTTCAGCTCCCTCAGAAGCTGTGGAAAAGGTGACTGGAAGAAGGAACCAGACCTGGATCTCCTGCCCCGTGCCCAGAGCAGAGAACCTGGGCCAGGTGGAATCAGAGAGCAAGGAAACCGCACCTGTTAACAGGGAGGGGAACCCACAATAATCCCGCAACTTTATTTCCATATAAAAGAACAAAAAATGTGTCCTCTCCACAATAAAGGCAGCAAGAGCTCGCTCGGCTCTGGAGCTGCACTCCTGGCCAAGCTGGAGGAGTTGGGGTATTTCTGTCCCAGAGATCGACAGGTCCGCATGCCAACAGCATCAGCTCAACCATTCCAAGAATAAGGCTGTGCCTCTGGCAGGAATTCACACTTTGCATGGGAGGAGGCTCCCAGCAGCCTTGCCCCGGGGCCCAGCCCTTTTCAGCAGGGCTAGGGAAGCATGGGAACACGGCGGGATGAGGCCACATGAAGAGGATGCGATGCAGCCGACGGCCTTTGCCGTCACACACCTGCCTCATCCCCAAAAAACGACTCAGCTGGTTGGTTCAAGGCTGCCCAGGACTAAGGTGCCGGTGGGTGCACGGCTGATCCTCTTTGCCAGCTGGTTTCCAGGCCTATGGCACAGGCAGGCTGCTGTCCTCATCCGAGGTCTCTGTGTCCCCACTGTCCCCCCCAGTCCCTGCGGCACGGCCGGCCGCATCCTGCTTCCTCCTCTTCTTCAGGTGGTGCAGGTGGGATTTGGATCGTGTGTGAGCTGGAGGAAGAGGCAAACACAGTGTTCAATCCGTGGAATTCGGAGGAGGAAACACCCGCTCCTCCTGTGCACTGCAGAGCATCCTCCCTTCCTATCCTCCTGCACAACTCATTCCTGCAGGAAAGTGAACTCCCAAGCCTTTCTCTGGACACTTGTAGACCAAACTATCAGGGCTCAGACACACACAATGCTCCCAAACCTCCTCCTGACCACAGGGAGGCCTGGGAGAGGGAATGATCCCGGTTCTGTACATGCAGAAGATTCCAGGTTGTCATGACTCAACTCTCCCAGCAAGTCTGCTCCCAGCCTCTCCCAGGAGGACGGGAGAAGGGAAAGTGTTTCCAAAGAGGTGGCATTTGCAGGTTGCAGGTGGGGTTGTGCAACTCTCTGCTCCCAATGGAGCAGTGCCAGGATCATTTGTAGGGCTGGATCCCTGCACCACAGCACTGGGAACATCCTGTGCATCTACAGAGCTGCCAGGGACGGAGCCTGAGTGTAACTACACCTCTGCATAACTCCAGGCAGTGCCCCAGCCAGGAGTGCACTGCAGCAGGAGACGGATGGGAACAGAGGGGTAAGCCCAGGGACTCGGCTTGTACGGACACAGCGGGGCAGCAGGAGCTGCATTTCCCTGTGAAATCACATCCTCAAGGACAAAAAACCCTCCTCTATCAGTGGTTTTATCTCAGGGAAGGTGCTTTGCCTGACCACCTTAGCGGGGTGGTTTTGCTGTTTCCAAGAGATCAGAGCAGCAATTAAAGCACAAACTTTTCAAGCAGGGCCTTAATTAAACGAGGGTATTTGCTTGCTGAATCAAGGCCCTCAGGTGCTTTCCAGTCATCCTTTTTCTGCCAAAGGATGAAATTACATGCAAAGCTGCTGCTTTATCACAATGCTGGAGGGTCACCCTCAGCTTGAAATAAAGTCTCACCTCTTGCAATTTGTCACAAGCAACACCAAAGCTACAGTGGCTGAAGAAGGGCTGCTTTCTGGTGCTGTCTGGGGAGTTGTGCTCTTTAAGTCCACATAAATTGTATAATTAGATAAAATTTTAAAATCTTCCTGAACCAGCAGGGTACTGGGAGCAGTTCCCAGAACTATCTGTAACTTGACTTAAGAAAACAGACCAGATTGCAGATCCACTCAGCTCCCATCACTGTTTTCACCTTCCTTTTCCACTTTGCAGGCACAAGTAACACCCAGGGTTTGGACCATTCTTCTCCCACCACCTGGGGATTTGAGCCCAGTTCAGCTGGATGCAGAGAACAGCAGCTGGTCGTGGCTGAGGAGGCATTGTCACAATCGACTGGCATCTGGGGTGACATCCCTAAGGACCAGTAGCTGCAGCTGTGGCGTTTGGGGGGACCTTGAGGAGTTCCCTCGCAGTCACAGAACTTGCTGGACCTGGAGGGACGGCAGGAACCCTGACAGCTTTCAGAGTGCTCTAGTTCTGGGGCAGGCAGAGCTCCTTCAAAGCACCTCCAAGCTGAGAGTGGCTGACATAACAACTGCACTTACAAACTGATCTCATTACAATGAGCTTCCTACTCCAAGCCCACTTCCATCTTTGCTTTCAGCACTTCCCCAGCTCAATAGGAATAAGTGACTCGTTCAAATCTGAAGATCAACAACCTGGGAAATTTATCTTTACATTGTGTCTGTGTGTTGGTTTTGGCTGGGGCAGAGTTGATTTCCTTCACAGTGGCTGGTCTGGGGCTGTGTTTGGATTTGTGCTGAACACAGGGCTGATAATTCAGGGATGTTTTGTTATTGCTGAGCAGTTCTTGAACAGCATCAAGGCCTTTTCTGCTCCTCACACTGCCACGACAGAGAGGGGGCTGGGGGTGCACAAGGAGTTTGGAGGGGACACAGCTGGGACAGCTGATCCCAAGTGACCCCAGGGATATCCCAGACCACAGAGCTCTTGCTCGGCATGTAGAACTGGGGAAGAAGAAGGAGGAAGAGGGGACATTGGGAGCGATGGAGTTTGTCCTCCCAAGTCACCATTAGATGCGATGGAGCCCAGCTTTACAGGGGATGGCTGAGCACTTGCCCAACCATGGGAGGCAGCGAATTAATTCCTTGTTTTGCTTTGCTTTTTCTATTAAACTGCCTCTAACTCAACCCACAAGTTTCCTCACTTTTACCCGTCCAATGCTCTCTCCCGTCCCACTGGTGGGGAGCAGATACAGCTGGGGTTAAACCACAACCCTGCACATCCTGCATTGGGGCAACACATGGAGATTTACCAGTTTCATTTCTGCAGCCAGTTTCTCCTCTACTTCTTGTTTCTGGCTCTCAGCATGAGCCTCCCAGCACAGATAAATTCACTGACTTAATCTGATTCCAGCTGAGCTCTTTTAAAGTAAGTCTATTGAAAATAGAAAATCCCTTTCTATTACAGTTAGGAATACTTTTTTCTTTAAAAAAACAGAGCCCCACACAAATAGGATATATTGGAGCAAAACTGAGCTATTAAAACATTAAGATACTTTCATTTACACAGCAGAATTTTGGAAGAAACGAATTTGCTGTGTGCTTTTGGAAGTGCTGTAAAGGACCAGCAGCCCTGACTGAACACAGTCAGATGCTATGCCGAGATGCCTGGCATGACACTCGCCGTGTTTGCCGGGGGCTGGCGAAGGGGGGAAGCCTGGGGAAGGGGGGAAGCCCGACAGATGGTTGCTGTGGCACAGCTCCTGCACCCCCTCTGGGCTTGCAAATGGCTGCTTTCATCCCCGGGCTGTAAACAATCCTTGAGAGCCCAGGATCATGTGCCGAGGGTCATCTGGCCACGGAGAGGCAGCCAGGGAAGCCGCTCCATCCCTCCCTCCACATAGCCACAGTCGCTGTGTCCCCTCCCAGGCCCCTCCTGTCCCCTCGCTGCATCCTACCTGCCCACTCCCTGTCCCCAATGATGAGTCTGTCACAGAGCTCACACACGCGATGGCTCCGCTTGTTCTCCTTCACATCGTGCTCCATCTTCAGGGGCTCTGCTGGAGGCTCCCGTCCCTGGAGATTAAATAATGTCTCAAGTTGGCTTCTCACATGGAAGTTTGCCTGTCTGTGTTCACTTTGGTAGAGTCTGGGATGTGGACTTGCCAAACTAAGGCTGGCGGGACAGACACTGAAATTTTATCAAGTGGAACACTGAGCATTAGGACAAATTTTCAGCTTGGGCAACAAAACCTCTACTACTGCAAGGAAAGCCCAAGGCTGGACATGTAAGCAGACAGCACTGCTCAAGGGAGAGACTGTGTGCCAAGTTATGGGGCCTGGAGACTGCCGAGAAGTTGGCTTCTGTCACTGCTCATGTGTTCCCTCCACTTACACAGTACCTGGATGAAGCTCTTCACAATCTCCAGAGCAGGTTTCAGCACATCCTCCTCCCACCGCAGGAGGTCAGACACCTCCAAGCCATACACTGGGGGCACGTTGGGCCCAGGACCTACAGAGACACAGAAAGGCAGGTCACCACCAGAACCCCCCAGCATCCCATCCCCATGGGGAGAAGAAGGCATCTGCTTTTTCCTATCTAGCTGTTCTTCAGCATTCAGAAGCAAACAGCACCAGGTTTTCCAGAACCAAAATGACAGGAGCACCACCCCTGCAAGCAGCAGGAACACCTTGGGACCCAACAAAGCATCTTCACAGCTGGCTGCCTTCGGGCGAGCCTTACGGAACCTGAGCGTGCCAACAGCCCCTCAGGAGAACAACCTCCTCAGCCCAGCCGTGGCCCACAGGAGGCTGAGGAAGGTGAAAAAGCTGGGTCCAGGCGCACAGCCATCACACCAAGCTTACAAGGAGACGCAGGCACGGAGCCTCAGAGCTGTAACTGATCGTGCAGGGGCTGATGCTCCCGGCAGCAGGACACGGCGGGAGATACTTTACTAATGCCTCGACCTGACAAGGGACAGGCTCACAGCCACCCCTTTGGCCTCCGTGGGCCCGATGCCAGGGCACAGGGCACTTGCTGCAGCCCAGTCTGGGTGAGATAACACAGCTGCTATGAGAGAGTGCCAGCTCCCTGGGGTGACCTGGCTGCTCTCCACGGCTCACCTGTCCTCCACAACTCACCTGCCCCTGGGCACACGGCTGTCCCTGCTCGGACAAAGCCACCAAAAGGTGCCGCGTGCCAGTGCCCAGCAGGTGCTGGTTTTATTGCTGTACCCACAAACAGGCCCCTGACAGGGCCCATCTGAAGCACACCTGCCACCAGAAAGGTGAGCTGCAGCCACCCGGCACATGGCTCCGGGAAAGCTCTCGCGCCTCCTTCAAAGTCCGTCTTCTTTTGACTCGAGTTTCTCCTCGCCTTTTTTTTTTATTATTATTTATTTTATTGTTGTTTTGCCCCTACTGAGCACCTTTCAACAAGTGCCCGGCTCCCAGCTGCTGCTGCTGGCCCCACTCCAAGGCTGGGGCTGGGATGGGGAAGTCCTGCTGGCTCCCTGCCACCACAGAGAGCACGGCCCAAGCTAAGAGCAGCCACAGGGCTCCTGCTCCTAATCCGGAGGGCAGCTGTCAAATGGGCTTTTCTCCCTGCTGAGCCAGGAGCATGTGTGGGTGCGTGGGGACCCCCTCCCTGAGCCCCTCAGGAGCTGCTGGTGGGGTGGGAACAGAGGACTTACGTTTCAGGAAGCGGTTTCGGACCCATTTGTTCTGCCTCCGGGCGTACCTCTTGGTCACCTGTTTCAGGGCCTGGATCCCTTTGAAACACAGGCATTAAAAAAAGAGAAAAAACCCCAAAGGTCAGGGCAACACTGCAAACTGAGCTCGGAGCAGCGAGAAGAGGCTGTCAGCTCCAGGGGGGGAATCGCACAAGACAGGAGTTTGGGCTGGGTGGCACCACGAGAATTATTTCTACTGTCAGTCTGGGGATCTTGAGCCAGCACTGAGAAAGGTCATCACAGCAAAGAGGACAAGCCCTGGGAGTGTCGGGACAGTGGCAGCATGGAAGGGCTGGATGAGGTGTCCTGAATATCACAGAATGAACAGTGGGTGAAAAGAGCCCAAACCTTCCACCCTGAAGCTTTTAGCAGGTAGGAAAATCAAGGGCTGAACTGCTCTCACAATGCATAATTGAAAAATTCTCGACTCAAATGGAGCCCAGGACTGCTCATCCCACCCACAGTGGGCCCAGAGGTTGATCTACCACTGTACAACCGTTCAATATTTCGTACCAGGCTTATCACATCCCTCCTAATCGTCTCCTGAGCAGACACAACAAGCCCTTTCTGCACCAGACTTGTTTTCAAGCCTTTTATCATTTCTGTGGTTTCCTCAGTCTCCATCTCCACACCGAACCCTCCTTGAGACAGATGGGCTCTGTCTGGGCTCTCCCTGTGCTGAGGAGCAGAGCAGCTCCCCTGTAACATCAGTCCAGACAATCCAGGGTCTGGAGTGTCCAGGAGCACCACAGAACACTATCAAAGGGTGCATCACTATGGACTCGTGCTGTGATCCACAGGATCCCCACATTCCTTCCCACCATAATGCTCCTGAAATTCTGAGTTCTGCTTCGTTCCTCCTTTCCATCCCTGTTCTCCACAGCACTCAGGCCCCAGCTGGGATCCCATCACCCAAGCAGACCAGCCCCAGATCCCAAGTCATGCTGTGCCCTGTACATCTTGCAATGAGGCCTGGGGGAAGGGAAAGGTTGCTCTGGGTGCGCTCAGAGATGCTCTCCAAGCACTGGAAAAGGACACCCAGCTCCCTTGAGCTGGCAGAAGTGGGAAATGCAGAGAGGAAGGTGCAGCACAGCCCCAACAAGACCTGCCCCAAGGTCTGACCTTGGTTCGCACCATCTTGTGGTGCCACCCTGGAGCTGAGTGGGGCTGAGGGACATGGGGCACACACGGTGCTCCTCCCACCTTTCTGCAGCAGCAGGGCACTGGTCTCAGGTGAGCAATTCCCTTCACTGACAAGGTACTCGTGAAACTCCTTGAAGCCAATGGACTGGAAGATGCCATGCTGGTAATCCTGCCTGGAGAACAAGACAAGAGGCAGGAGTCACGGCCATCTCCTATGGAACAGCGGGAGACCTCAGCCCTTCCCAGAGGAAGCTGGGGAGTGGGAGCAGAGAGGAGCTGGCTCCTCACCCACCGGTTCTCGGCCACCTTCTCCCGGTTGTAGCGGCGGTGGAAGTCCCGCAGCTCCTCCAGCAGCCCTGCAGCCAGCATGTCATCCACCCGCTTCTCCAGCCGCGCGTCCAGAGCTGGCAGAAGGAGAGCAGGGCACGCTCAGCCGTGCCCTCGGGAGGCCCAGGGCCAGACAGCATGCCAGGACATGATCCAGCACTGCCAACCTCCCGCTCCACCTGAGGAAGGCAGAGCCCAGCCAGTGAGGGGAATGACATCTCCGTCACACCCACTGATGCCAAAGGAACTGCTGCCTTCTCCAGGGAGGAGGCTGGGGCAGAAGCAGGAAGGCAGCCCTAACCCTGCACCACCTTACTCAGCCAGCCAGGAGCCCGCGCTCACCTGCCTGGTCTGCATGGAGCCACAAGATGCAGGAATGTGGGTATTTCAGGGGCCCACCTAAGGGCCCCCCACCTTCTTCCTCCTGCTGCTGGTGCAAGATTTCACTATGGGGGATCCCTGTCTCTTCAAACACTTGGAGGCTCCTGTAAGCAGAGACAGACAGAGCTCAGAGGCTCGGTGAGAATGAGCTTTCCCATTTTCCCAGCAGCCCTGGAGGCTCCAGCAAAGGGAACCGCAGACACTTGCTGAGATCCAACCGTCTCATGTGGGGGGAGGGCAGGTTTCATCCCTCTCCCGTGCCCGGCATTCGTGCACACCCAGGTCCTGGGGGTGCAGTGCTGGCACCCAAGGAGCCCAGAGTACAGCCACCCACTCCTGCCTGGCACTGGGACAAGCCCTGCAGGGGACAGGGATCTGGCTCCAGCCCTGCCCTTTCCAGCCAGGCAGGGCTGCAGGGAACGGGCCAGCATTGCCGATGCTGCAGAGGTTTACCACCAGCTCAGCCCAGCCCAGCCCAGCCAGAGAGGTGGAGGAAGCTGTGCTGGGTGCCCAACCCTCTGTCCCCTGCACCGTGCGAATGGGGTGGGTGGTGTTCTGCTCCCCCAGGGCCAGGGCTCGGCTGGGATGGGCCCTACCAAAGCAGCAAGCCTGGTCTTGCTGCCGTGCTGTTCCCACAGAGCTCAGCTATGTTACTCAGCCAGCACAGCAGCTTCTCTTTAAATAGCTGCAGATAAACCCTGCTCCTGGGGCACGGCAGCAGGAGCACAACCGGTGTGCACAACCCCAGAGTGATGCGCTGTCCTGGACCCCACAGGTGCGTGGACAAAGGTCCAAGATCCCAGAGAGCTCCCCAACCGCAGTGCTCCAAGGTCCCCAGGCACCAGGCCTGGAGCAGCACCTGGGGTGGGAGAGCCGTGTTCCCAGCACATCTTGCCGTGTTCCCAGGTTTTCCTCTGGAAGGGGTGCTGGGCCCTGGCACCTCCTGGTGCACCAAGCTCACCTGGCCACTTTGCGCTTGTCGTGCGGGTGCAGCTTGGCCGCCATCTCTGGGTCCACCTGGCTCAGGCGGCGATGGAGCTCGACACTGTCCAGCTGCTCCAGCTCCACCTTCCTGTCACTGACCGGCCCAGGGGCAGTGCTGTTCTTCTCCTGTGGGGCACAAGGCAGCCCTGAATCAAACCACTCAGCCCTGTGCGAGGCCAGTGTAAGCAAGAAGATCCTCCGGACCCACGGGGTGATTCACAGCCCCCCACAGTACCTTGGTGTTGATAAGAACCTTCCAGAGCAGGGACTCGATGTAATAGTTGGTTCCTCCCACAACAATCGGGATCTTGTCTCGGGCAAAGATATCTTCAATGTGCCATAGTCAGGGAGCCTAAGCACGGCTGCAAAGCAGGGAGGGAGGGCTGGGGGGAGCAACATCTTGGGGCCCACTCTCCCAGCCCCACGGGGCCAGCGAGGCTGCAGGACAGGGTCAGAGGTGTCCCTCATCTCTCACTATCCTCTGTTAACTCTGCCAGCCACCACCAAAACTCAGGGACACGTGAGGACTGCCAAGGGAAGGCAATACCCAGCTCAGCACTTGCAGAGCAGCAGAGATCTTCCCTGGGCTGTCCTGAGTGTTAGCTGGGCAAGAGAAGCCCCAAACCCCTCTCTCCAGCAGTATCCTCTGAAAAACTGGAGTTAGTTGGGATGTGGAGAGCCCAAACACTGATCTCTCTGGCAGGTCTGTCCATAGAGGAGGGAAGCCCATATCTGCTCAGTCGGGCAGGCGGCAGCATGAAAGGATATCAGAGCTGTGGCTTTGTCCCTGAAATCCACCACTGTGTAGTTGGAGACAAGGGGATCCACAAAGCTGATCATGTGGTGTCTGCACAGACGCTGCTCCTGCGGAGAAACCTTGTTGGTGATGATGTCCAAGCCCTTGTACACCTGGGGAAGAGAAGAGCCCATCCTTCACCTCTGTGACCTGTGAAACCTGCACCAACCACCGCTCCTTCCCCCACACGCAGCCCAAGCCTGTCCTGGTCATCCCTCAAAGCCCCTCGCTGGTCTCTGGAGCAGGCAGCACCGGCAGGGGCACAGGCAGGGGCACATGCCCCATTCATGCAGGGCAGCAGGAATCTTGCCAACTCCTGCTCCTGCCAGGGTCAAACTGCACCTCTCTGGCATTTGTTCCTGCCCACGCGAGATGAACCGTTGAGTCCAACCACTCACGAGTGCTTGCCTGGTTTGATATAACCCTGCAGTTAGGAACGGAAAGGCTGATTGAATGACCAGGGAGCAGAGGCAGAGCCCAGTCAGTGTCAGCAGTCCAGCACAGAGCTCTGAAACGAGTGCAGCTGACTCCAAGCTGCTACCTTCCTCATCTGCTGCTGTTGCAGCTAAAAGCTCAGTTGTACCTCTCTCCAAACACCCATTTCCAGCACAGCACGGAGTCTCATGTGGGGACAGGGATCACTGCTTCCCATAACACACAAAGATCTCTCTGGATGCAACATGGAACTCCATGGAGCCTCCTAAACACACACAAACAGTTGAGCTCATGCACACCTTAAAAGCCTGACATGCTGTCTGCTCTGAGACACTTGGATACAGAGCAAGACACATTGGTACAGTTCAGTGACCCCAGGAAAAAGAGGCACTGTCCTTGCCAAGGTGCCAGGAGACACTGGTGAGCACAACCAGCAGCATCTCATGTGTCTTCACTCTCAGATTTGGGATCCACAACCTGGGAGAGCACAGCTGAGAGATGCTAGCCCTCAGTGAGAAAACTGAGAGCAGAGCGGGGAGAAAAGCCACCCAAACCAACCCCTCGGGAACATCCTTGGTAAAGAGCCAAGACAACCTGGATCCCAGCAGATGCACCAAATCCACCCTCCAGGCTGCATAAAGCACCAGCCACAGCCCAGCCCGCAGATCCAGGCGGTGCAAGGACTGGAGATGCCTCAGGCTGGATCCCCATGGCTGATGAGAGAAGATTCCATCCAGAAGAAGGGAGGACAGCCCCTCGCCCCCCACGGCATGCAAACATGCAAACACAACCTTTCTCAACAATGAGTATCCTGTGCCCTGGCACTGCTCCAGGCACTGCTCCAGGCACACCTCTCAATGGGTGCCGCAAGGTTCTGCAGAGCTGCAGAAAAACAGGGATTGGAGTGGGAACTGCATCCTGAGGGTGCTGGCAGCTGGCAGCGGGGCACAGTGGGGCACACAAAGCCTCTCAGTCCAGCCCAGCTCTGCACCATGCCCAGGACTGAGCAGGTGATGACAAAGGATGTGTTTAGTCCTTAGCACCTTCCTGCTTAGAGAAGTTCCCCAGCTTGGGATAAACTCTGATGATGGGAAAAAGGACTGGAAATAGCTGTACTCATTTCCTCCTCCATCCCCCAGAAACCACCCCAGCCAGAGAGCCAGACTTCGAGAAAAAAATTTCCCCTTAATCCCCTGAGAAGCTGCCAAGCCTCCAGCTGCAGCACAGCCTCCACCCACTGCTCCCCGGTCCCAGACAGAAGGACAAGGTGACACAGAGGTGACCCACGGGCACCAGGCACGGAGCGGCAGCCAGGGACGATCCAAGGTTAGTGGAGCAGGGAAGCCCTATCCCTGCCTGGAGCAGTCATGTGAGCTGCTGGGGTGGCTGAGCCAGCACCACTCCTGCCTTGCTTAACTCTGGCACTTGCTGCTGGGAGGGCAAGGGCCGGCTCCTGCTCCCGACCTGAAAGGCTCTCCTGGGGGCAGGAAGCGAGGGGGAGAGGGAGGGCAACCCAATGCTCTTCCCTTCTGCCCTGCAGAAACCCAGCTGCCCCAGGGGATGGTGAGCAGGCAGGAGAGGCCCAGAGGCAGCTCTGCCAACATGCCCCATGGCTGCGGGCAGCCTATTGATCCCTGGGCTCAGCAGCTCCATTCAACACGGGGCTCCAGTCGGCACCGAGAGCCTTTGAAATTGGTGAGCTTTGGCTCAGTGCCTGCTCTCCCCATTTCCAGCCCTCCAGCTCCTCCAGTTCCCACTCTCTGCCTGAAATCACAGTGAATACAGAGGGCTGACAGGAGGCTCCGAGTCAGCTGGGAGCTCGCAGTGCCCTACACGGGCAGATCCAGGATATACAGTTCAGGCTGCAATCCCCAGGTTCTCCTGGAGATTAAACACTGAGAGGCTCCCGGAGTATCTGGCAACAAGAGGAGGAATGCGGTGTCAGTGTGTGGGCTGGGAGGAAACAAAGGCAGCCTTTTACACACCCAGCAAAGCCCAGAGAAGGTTTCCACCAGCTGGCTGCCGTCAGGGCCTCGCACCGAGACGTCCTCCTGACACTCATTTCTATTTTCAGCGAGCGGCTCAGATAAGCCTTTGTTGCTTTCTAAGGCCCCAAAACAGATTAGTGGCAGCCTGGAGCAGCCGGCCTCCGAGACACAGAACACAAGCCAGGGCTAAAGATGCTTAGCCTTGACGGCGTCCTCCCACCTCTGTGCTGAGCCCCTGGGCTGGAAGGGCAGCGCTGTCCCCTCTTAAAGGGTGGGGAAGCTCAGGCACGAGACACAAACACCAGCGATCCTCAGGACACGGTGCCTTGAGGATCCACAGCCCGGGAAGGGCAGGCTCCCCCAAACCCTCGCTCTGCCACCAGTTTCATCCAGAATCTCAAACTCTGCCCGGCTGTCACCACCAGGGGAAAGGCACGGTCCTTGCTCTGAGCACAGCATAGAAGGTGGCATGACTGACCCCAGACACATCCAAACCACCTCCAGGGAAAGCATCAACATTTCACAGGGACCAAGGGGTCTCCCCACTGGAGAGCGCACGGAGAACCCAAACCAAGCAAAGGTGCAAGGAGAGCACAATTCACTCCCCACTCTGATCCCTGCCATGGGAAGGATGTCAGCAAAGACTCTTAAAACTGAAACACTGACAAATGTACCCAGTGTACCAGAGTAACCTCTGGAGAAGGACTGCATCACCACTTCCAAGGGTGAAATCCAGAAGGGACAGTGGGATTGTGAGTGGATTGGGCCCTCAGCAAGATGGCACCGGCATTGCTGCCTGTTCACTGCTCTGCCAGGAATGAAGAAGCAGGACTCACTTCACCCCACTTGGCTTTCCAAGGAATTACTGACTCCTAAACAAAACTCACTGGGATGACAAACAGCAACAGAAAGGACAAAAAGAAAGATTAAGAGGCCAGCAGATTAACCAGAGCTCCTGAGCTGCAAGCAGGCAGCAGCTAAGTCTGTAATTTGACCACAGCAACTCACAGCCATGACGAAAACACCCCGGAGATAGATGGAGGGGTGCCTGTGTGTGGAACAGGTGGGCTTGGGGCTCCCCGGCCCCTTCCCGAGCCTGGCTCCAGCTCCAGCAGCTGCCCAAAACACTGCCAGCATTTGTCAGAGCCCCACGGAGCCGAGGGATGAATGGGAGGCAGGGGCTGAGGGCGACACGCTCGCTGGCAGCTGTCAGTCCACAACGAGCAATGGGGTTTCTCAAACGTGGCAACTCTTCCACAAGGACACCAGAGCCAGCTCTGCGTGGCAGAGGGACGGATACGCCGCGGGGACACGCCGCTCCACGGGAACAAAGCCAGGCAGAAAGCAGCCCGGGCTGGGGGGCACGGGGTTAGTGGAGCGCGGTGGGGGAGGCGCAGCCCCTCGGGGCCGTGCCTTGGGGCTGCCGGGCTCCCCCTCCTCGGGGCCGCGCCGGCAGCACGGTGCATTACAGGATAAAACAGCAGAGCTGCTCGGCTCTGGCTCCACAGTCACGCTAGAATGAGATTAAAAGGAAAGGAGGACAAGAGCCACTCGAGCCCGGATGCCATTGGGCGCCTGCAGCAGCGCCCTCCCAGTGTCCGCATTCCCACAGTGGGACCTGAAACAACCAGAGCACAAAATACACGCTCCAAAACACCCACCAGCGTGCAACGGGAATTCACGGCGTGCCAGGCGGCTCCAGTGGAGCTGGGGATGCAGCAGGAGCCTCGTGTTTGCAGGATCGTTCAAGCCAACAGCCGTTTTCCTGATATTAATGCTGGACAAAGCTTCCACACTTTGCAGGAATGTTTTGCCCCTGCAGGATTTTGTCAATTCAGCTCAGCCCTCAAACACTTTTCCCCCAACAGCTTAAGGAAAACATTCCATAAAATTACTTTCTGATTGCTGGCTCCAAATTGAGGAAAGGGAGCTTTTAAGTTTAGTTTTCTAGGACACAAACAGTAACCAGCATTGGCAGGCTGGGGCAGGACAGCAGGAGGTGGGCAAAGGACAGCAGGAGTTGGTCTCTGAGCAGCACAAAGGGTGTTGTTGGCAGGAAACACCTTTTTAGAAAGTGTAATAAATACAATAAACATTAAAATTGGTGGAAAGTTCAGGCATTAGGGTTCAGGCATTATAGGAAGAGAACAGTGAAACCGTGGATTAGGGAAACATTTTGCTAAACAATAACAAAATTGTTATTCTTGTGGTGGCCAAAATGTATGTTGAGACAAAGCACTTGTAGCTGAACACAATTAGGCCCAAAAACTGAGGTTTGGCTTCTCACTGCTGATTGAACCCAAGTGAACAACTGATATATTCCATGCTGCTACTTGCAATAAGAGACGAGACCACAGAGACTGTCACTGGCAAGTAGAAAAAATCATTTTTAATACTCTTTCCTATATCTCTTGGTGCCCCTTTGCTGGTGATAGAGGATGCCACCCTGGGTGTTACACATTGCTAAGTAACTCCAGCTGCTCCCACCCCTTAGCTTAGCCCTTACGCCTCCCAGTAGCTTTGGGTGGGCCAAAATAAAAACTCCTTTGTTTTGGTTTCCTTTCTAAAGGTGCATTTATTTGGGACGGGGGGCCTGAACAAACCCAGCTCTGCAGTCTGGGTTGTGCCACCGTGTCCAGAGCCCACAAGCCCATGGGGCACTGTCCCCTGACAGCAGGAGGGGAGACAGGGACACCAATCACTCCGAGCAAACACCTGCTCACCAGGGCAGGGCACCAGGGCTGGGACAGGGGCAGCAGGACAGGGACACCAGGACAGTGGGACACCGGGACACTGGGGCTGGGACAGGAGCAGTGGGACAGGGACACTGGGACACTGGGGCTGGGATAGGGGCAATGGGACAGGGACACTGGGACACTGGGGCTGGGACAGGGGTAGTGGGACAGGGACACTGGGACACTGGGGCTGGGATAGGGGCAATGGGACAGGGACACCAGGACACTGGGACACTGGGGCTGGGACAGGAGCAGTGGGACAGGGACAC
>VWZF01004464.1:257330-270907 GCA_013396755.1 Sclerurus mexicanus | reverse complement strand
ACTCCATCCCTGGAAGTGCCCAAGGCCAGGTTGGACGGGGCTTGGAGCAACCTGGGACAGTGGAAGGTGTCCCTGCCCATGGCAGAGCGTGGGACGAGATGGTCTTTAAGGTCCCTTCCAACCCAAACCGTTCTTTGATTCTAAGGGATGAAGAGCTGGGATGGAGGAAAGGGATGGAGTGGTGGACTGAGGGATGGAAGAAGGGGGGAACAGAGGGATGAGGGGATGTGAGGCAGCAGAGACGATGAGGAAACGCGGCGACTCGGGGCTGGGAGGACAAGGGAAGGGCCGGGGCAGGACGAGGAGGAAGAGGAGGCGGAGGAGGCGGCCGGGGGCGGTGCGGCCGGCCCCTCCCGGGGCGGGCCGTACCCGGGGCTTGGCAGAGCCCCGGCCCCCGCTGGAAGCGCCCCGGGGGCTGCGGGATTCCCCCGGGCCGGTCCCACGCGTGCGGCCGCTCCGTGCTTGGGTTCCGCGGCGCGATAAAACGGGCTCGTGGTGGCTGTTTTTGGAGGGTACAAGAGCCGTCCCACGGACCGGCAGCGTGCTGGGTCGGTGTGAAACGTGGAGGGAAAGAAACCACAGGAGAAGTGCCCGTGGGCTCCCTTGTGCTGGCTGCGGGGTGGATTTGGGGAACTCTGCTCTGAGATGGGGGAGTATGGTGTGGAAAGAGTGTGGTGGGGCAGCTTTCGGAGGAACTGGGCACCCAAAATCCCCCTGAACGATGGGGAGAGACCAAGAGACTCACCCCCTGCTCCCAAATGGTAGTGGGGTCGTGGTAGGTAGGGTTGGGAAGGTCCTGAGGGGCTCAGGAAGGGCAGCTGGGGGCACTGGGGGTTTGCATGTGCTGACACAAGATCCATCTCCTGCAGCTGGATCCTTTCTATGCCTCCATCATCCTGTTTGTGGGAAGAGCCTGGGATGCCATCACAGACCCCATGGTGGGCTTCTTCATCAGCAAATCCTCATGGACCTGCCTTGGCCGCCTGATGCCATGGTAAGAGCTGCTGGTAGCGCCCTGCATTCCCTGCCTGATGTGTCACAGCACTTCCAGTCAGCTTCAAGTGTCCCCTGGCATGAGGTGTGCAGGGCAGGATGTGCTGACGCCCTGGCTCACCCAGGTGAAGTGCCCTAAAAAGCCCAAGGTGCCACCGACAGCTGGAAGGCCTGAAGTTTGTGCTCTGGCTGGTCCCGAGCTTGGCCTGGGTGACCTCCATGTCACTGCACCTGCAAGCTCTGACCTCCAGGCTCCAATGCTGGACTTTGTACCAGCAGTGGTTGCAGAGCTCTGGCTGGCAGCGGGGCTGTGATGCCAGCAGAGCAGGTGGCATCACACCCACAGGGAGGAGGGATGGGGGTATGTGCAGCCAATGCGTGGTGGTGGGTGCTGACTGTCAGTCCCGAGGAGGAAAACAGCTGTCGTGGGCCCAGGGGACCACACGTGGGTGCTCCCGCCGCCCTTGGGAGCAGGGAGTTGGAGCAGACGGGATGGGGTTTGTGAACCCCCAAATGGCTCGTGCCTGCACCCAGGGCAGATTCAGGACACCCATGAACACCTGTCCCTGTGCAGGACACGGAGCGTTGCTGGACTCGGATGCCTCAGTGGGGACCTGGTGGCATGTCCTGTGCTAAAATAACCCCGGGCGCCTGTGGGATCGCTGAAACACAAGGCAGCAGAGAGGGTGGGCATGGGGGGAGTGGAATTGGAGGGACGCAGTCCTTTCCCCCGCAGATTACACCCTCTGCTTCCTGGCTTTCCGGGAATAGCTCTGGGCAGCAGCAGGCAGTTGTTGGGGCCAGGCTCCATGTGCTGCCCGAAATAGTTTCTCGGCAGCCGCGCACGCGGCCGGGTCTGGGGTCTGGAGATTAGCACGGGGCTGGCTGGGCTGTGTGGGACAGCCAGGGGTGGCTGCTGTGGCTCTGCTCGCCCTAATCTCAAGGCAGGGGGTGGGGATGGAGTGGCTGCATTCCTCCAAACTGCTCCTGCTTCGTTAAAATTAGCCAGAGCTTTCGGCTCGCGCTGGGCCCCTCTGCAGTGCCCGGGCAGACAGAGCTTGCTGCTATTGTGCATGGCTCAAGGGCTGCCTGCTGAGTCCAATTTGGATGGAGTTGAGCTGATTTTAAACCTCTTAAACCCAGGGTTTGCTGGTGGTGCGGGGCTGGTGCTGCTGCTGTGGCTGCAGAGCTGCCGGTGCTGCCTCGGTTTCCCTGTGTGCAAAGGCAGGAGCCGCAGGCACTGGGGTGGTCTCAAAGGCTGCTGTTAGACCCCGACCCTCAGCACCCCGGAGGTGACTGTGTAATCCCCCTGTATGTGAGAGTTTATCACCAGGTTCTGAAGGGGCTGGTGTGTGTTTCCTGCTGGCTCCGGCTCCTTACAAGGGAGAGGAGACCTTCTCTGAGGGCCATCACCTCTTTCGCTTTCAATTCTTTCCTTTTGAAACACTTTTTGTCCTCTTTTGTCCCAGCATCATTTCCCCTGGCTGCTTCCTCTTCTCCCCCGGTCTCGCCGACCCCATCTCCGAGCTGCAATCCCGATTCCCTTTGACGGCCGCGGACTTCCCGGGAACTAAGCTTTTCCTTGACGTGCGGGTGACGGAGGAGCCCCTGGCTCTGACCTTTCCCGGGGCACGGGCGTTCGCCCAGGGCGGCGGGGCGGGCAGGGGTGTGAGCGCCGCACAAAGGAACACACCATCGCGCCGGGGCCAATGAGCGGGCGGGCGCGTCACGGGCAGCCGCCTCCGAGCGCCTTCCTCACCTCGGCCCGGGGCAGGGGTTACTCGCAGTCACCGCTCCGAGCCCGCCCGGAGCTGCCGGGCAGCCCCGCCGGGCGCTCATCCCCCGGTGCCGGCGCTGGGGTCGCCCGCGGGGAATTGGCGCATCGCCCCGCCGGGAGCGCGGCGAGCTCTCCGCGCCGCTCGGCCGATCCGCTCAGCGCTCCCCCGGCCGCGATAAGGCAGCAGAGGAAGGAGGGGCTGCTGCAGGCTCGCCCCTTTCCTTCCCCCTCTTCCCCGGGAGGCTGACGTGGGTGCGGAGGAATGTGCATGTGTTGGGTCCTGTGCAATGCCTCCGTCGCTCTCCATCCATGGAGATTCGGTTTCTCGGGCTCCCCCCTCCCTCTCTCCCTCCCCGACTTTAAATTTAAACTTTGCGTCCTGTACGTCAGCCCGGGCGGAAAGATCTCGCTGTCCCCTGGCAGTGGAGGGCCAGCTCTGGCCGTGGGTGGCTCTGTCCCGTGTCCAGTCCTGCTGGACTCGCCCCAGGACGCAGCCTCGTGTAGTTTGTGCAGTGCAGGGTGCTCGCAAGTCCCCAGGCAAAATCCATCTCCTAAACAGATGGGGATGTAACCTCAACACTTGGCTCGCTTCCCTCCAGGAGGAGGAATTCCTGCTGTGCTCTCCTGAGTGCTGGGGGGCCCTGGGTGCCTGTGGTGTCTCGGGGTGCTGGTGCGGGGCAGAGCTGTCCTGCAGCAGGACCAGTGTTATGAGATCCACTGGATGAAGCAGGCAGATGCTCTGGGTGGCTTCCATCACCTCTGCTGGCTGGACCTGCAGGGTTTGCTGCCAAGGGCCAGCACTTGAGCAATCCCCTCTGATCCTCTGTTGCGTTTTGCGTCCCATGTCCCTTCTCCCACAGCTCTGGGAAGTTGGGCAGAGGTGAAAGAAGAAGGTTTGCCCCATCACTGCCAGCAGAACAGGGGTGACCCCAGGACCAGGGCTTGAGGGGTCTGGCAGCAAAGCCAAGCTGGTGAGAGGATTTTCCTGCTGAGGGGCATGGCTGAGCTGCCTTGTCTGGCTGTTCCCCAACTGCTCCCCAGCCCTTGCCAGGACAAGGGAGGTGATTACATCCCGCTGAACACAGCAGCACTGCCTGGGGGAGAACTTGGGGCTGGAGTTGGAAGCCAAAGACAGGAGCAGATCAATCGCTTCCATGGAAGGAGGTTATCTCTGTCTTTGGAAGAAAAGCTCTTCCCTGGAAGTCTGAGTCAGCTCTTTCCACTCTGAGCTGCTGTCTTCAGCCTGGTTTGGGTCACTCCTGGGCAACCACCTCCTGGCCAAGGGTTGGAGCAGAGTGGGCCACTCCGGGACAGCTCAGGAGCCCCCATAACAGGTGGCTGAACCCCACTGAATTATGTGAAAGTGGGGAGAGCTGGGCTGGTGGGGTTACTCAGGCACTGTGTGCCCACGAGGCTAATACTCTGTTCTCCCAAAGGATCATCTTCTCCACCCCTTTTGCTGTCATCTCCTACATCCTCATCTGGTTTGTGCCAGACATCTCCAGAGGCCAAGTGATGTGGTATCTTGTCTTCTACTGCATCTTCCAGACCCTCGTGACGGTGAGTCAGGCTCTGCACACGCCAGGGCTGGTGGGGGAGGGATGGAGGGTGCCAATCCCTGCCTCCTCTTTGCTGAGCTGCACGGAGGGACAGGTCCCCCCCTGCCCCAGGTCCCCTGGGCTGTTATACCCTCCCTGAGCCAACTCTCCTTGTGCCATTGCAGTGCTTTCATGTGCCTTACTCGGCACTGACCATGTTCATCAGCAGAGAGCAGAGCGAGCGGGACTCGGCCACTGCCTACCGTAAGAGTTCCCTCCTCTTTCCCTCCCCTTTCCCCCTCACTGGAGGGATCCTTCTCATACACCCTCCTGGAAGGGCTCCTTTGACTGCCCCCCATGCCAAGGACGGTGTCTGATGAATATCATTCAGGGCCTGAAATGCAGCTGGTCCAGCTCTTCCCATTCCTCCTCCCTGGCTCCTCCAGCAGACATCCTTGTCTGGTCTGGTGTGAGCTGGGCTGAAGGGGAGATGATCCCTGTTATGGCTCTGCCTGGAGCAGGTGATGGGGAATCTGAGCTCCTGAGACTTTCCTCCTGCTCCCTCATACAGCAGTGGGAGCTGCATGACCAAGGCTTGGCCTCTCTCTCTGACTCAGTTTCCCCAGCAGACACTTTCCTTCCCTGTGGCTTTATCAGGTGGGGGTTTGGAGGGAGCTGTAGGAGAGCTGGGCTGGCTCATTTCTCCCAGTGAAGGGCCATGAATTGCAGCTGGGGAGGCTCTGCTGTGGACAAGGGTTTGCACCCACACCCAGGGTGCCCAAGGGCCGTGCTCAGTCCCCCTGGCTTCTCCCTCCAGGTATGACTGTGGAAGTGCTGGGCACTGTGCTGGGCACTGCCATCCAGGGCCAGATCGTGGGCAAAGTGGACACTCCTTGCATCGAGAGCCCCCTTTTCATCGGTGTGACCAACTCCTCGGTGGCCCTGGAGGAGCTAAACATGACCCACGACACGGGGTTACTCACAGACACCGTAAGCTGGGGAGACCCCGCCACGTTTCCTTGCCCTCTGGGCCGGGCTGGTTCCCGGGATGAGCCCCTTCCTCACCTGTGCCCCCTCTCTTGCACAGAGAAACGCCTACATGATCGCTGCGGGCGTCATCGGGGGGCTCTACATCCTCTGTGCCTTGATCCTGTGGGCAGGCGTGCAGGAGAAGAGAGGTGAGGCTTAAGAACGCCCCAGACTTGTGGAAACGCTGTGGTTCCTTCCTCTCCAGGAGCCTGGCTGAGCTCTGGGCCCCTCAGTCATGGGTCAAGCCCGGAGGAGAGGGGTGGGTAGAGCTGAGCTCTGGGTCTGAGGGCCCAGGGAGGTGCTGCGGAAGGGCAGCACAGAAGGCAGGAGCCCAGAGCATCTCTGGGGTGCGTGAGGCACAGCCACGAGGCCTTAGCTCTGCTCTGCACTGTCAGAGATAACCTTTATCTTGCCCGCTTTCGGCTGGCCAAGCTTGCCAGTGCCAGCCAGGGCATCCCGGGGCAGATGTGATATCAAAAGCTCAGTAACTTCTGTTCCTTCCCTCCCCCTGTTTATCCCAGGGGGGTCAGCCAGGCCAGCCTGTCCCCTCCCTGGGGCTGAGGGACCCCTGTGTGTGGGCAGGGGTTGCCCTGACTCTGCTGGGGTGGGATGCTGTGGATGGGCATGTGCTTGTGCGGTGCTGAGCAGCAGGATGGGGCCCCGCAGCCCTTGCACCCAAGGGTGCTGTTTCAGTGGGTCTAACGATGGGCTGATTTGCTCTGCTCCCCAGAGTCCTCTGAGCTCCAGTCGGACGAGCCTGTCTCCTTCTTCCAGGGGCTGAAGCTGGTGATGAACCACGGTGCCTACATCAAGCTCATTGCTGGCTTCCTCTTCACCTCGCTGGGCTTCATGGTGAGCTGGAGGGACTGGGGCCAGGGAACGGCAGCAGCACAGCTTGGGGAGGGCTGTGGGGGCGATCCCAGCACGCTGGGACCGTGTGAGGTGGCAGCTCCCTGAGCTGGAGCTGCCCCAGGGCGGAGAGGAAGGATGTGGCCTCGTGCCCTCGGATGGGTCAGTGAATGGCCACTTTCTTCCCCTGCTTGTGCCTGGGGTGCAGCTGAGGGAGGAGGGACGCGTCCCCCTGAGGTGGTGGGGTGTCCCCCCAATCCCTGTCTGTCTCCGCAGCTGCTGGAGGGAAACTTTGCCCTCTTCTGCACCTACACCCTGGGCTTCCGCAACGAGTTCCAGAACATCCTCCTGGCCATCATGGTGAGTCTGGTCCCGTCCCAGAGCCCTCGGGGCTGGGGCTGTGGTGGCATCCAGGGGGTCTTTTCCAGTGGCATGGGACGGGTGCTCTGCGGGCTGAGGGGAGGGAGGCCATGGGGCTGTGATGCTCTGTCACAGGGACAGTGATCAAAGGTCCCCTGGGAGAAGGGGAGGGAGAAGAAGCTGCCAAATGTCCTGCAAAGGCCTGGTGGGTTGGCAGGAACAGCAAGGCTTTTGTTCCTGAGTGAAAGCAGCCAGAGACGAGGGAAACCAGGAGCCATGGGGGCCTTTTGTCCAAATCTTGCTACTTATGTCCCTTTCCCTCTGCTTCAAAGAAAGGATCTCAGTGTTTACTGCCAGGAAGATGGAGAAAAACAGCTCCTTGAGAGCCCTTTCCAGCTTGCCTCATCCCTGGGGGTACTTCCCACCCTCTCTCTCCTCAGTGGTGCGGAAAGGTCCAAGGTGCCATGTTCCCCACAGAGCCTGGCTCCTGGCCATGCTGTGACAGTGGTGACAAGATCGGGTCCCTTCCCAGCACCAAGGATCGAGTCAGGTCCCCCCTCTGTTTGGGCAGGTGTGGTGCCAGGGTGCTGCACGCTGGGGGAGGAGGTGGCCCCACACACACCTGTGGCTTCACGCCAACCCCAGCAGCATTTGGGAATCACAGGTTCTGGGAATTTGATGCAGGGATGCTGTGAAAACACAGCAGGGAGGCTGTGCCCGGGAGCTGTTCCTTGCTGGAAAGAGCTTTTCCCCCAGAGAAGAGCCCCGTGACACTGTGTGACCTTCTCCTCCCATAGCTCTCGGCCACTTTGACCATTCCCTTCTGGCAGTGGTTCCTTACCCGCTTTGGGAAGAAGACAGCTGTCTACGTGGGCATCTCGGTGAGTGGGTCCCCTTGGGCATAGGGGGGATCCCACATGGGCTAAGCAGATCTGTGTCCCCCCAGGAGGACCCAGAGCTGGGCAGGGGCTGCTGCTAACGAGGCTGTGGTGCCTGTCCTCATCCTGTTGTCCGTGCTGTCATGGCCAAAGCCGGCAGCAAAGGCGCTGTGGGGCTCAGGGGTAAAGGCTGCACCGCTGCTTCCCTGGCCACGCGGGGATGTGTGGGAAGGAAGGGCAAAAGGCAGGGAGGCTGGGTCAGGCACTGCTGATGCCAACCTGGCTTCTGTCCCCTTTCCAGTCTGCCATCCCCTTCCTCATCTTGGTGGCTGTCCTGGACAGTAACCTCATCGTCACCTACATCGTGGCCATCGCAGCCGGGATCAGCGTCGCAGCCGCCTTCCTCCTGCCCTGGTGAGTGTGAGGGGCTGGGCTGGGCAAGGTGCTTCCACGGCCTGGTGAAGGGGCTGAAAACCCTCGGAAGGCCTCTTTGCAGTGTTTTCAGCCCAAGATGGGGCTCCTGAGGGAAATCCTCTCAGCACAGAGGAGGTGATTTGTTGTCTCAGCCCCGATGTTCACCATCCCGCTCTCTGCACAGGTCCATGCTCCCAGATGTTGTAGATGACTTCAAGCTGCAGCACCCCAGCTCCCATGGCCATGAAGCCATCTTCTTCTCCTTCTATGTCTTTTTCACCAAGTTTACCTCTGGGATCTCCCTGGGCATCTCCACACTCAGCCTGGAGTGAGTTCTTGCGTGGGAGCTGAGGGGTGGGCAGGGAGGGGGACAGGTCTTGCACCTCTGCACTCAGACATCTCTGCTTCCCAAGGCTGGGAGGGAGTTGCAGTCTAAATCCAGTTGTTGCTCCAAACCTCTCCCTGCAGGGATGAAGTCACCTCCTGGAAACCCCGTCTCCTTTGCCTGAAGGTACCTTTCTGTCCGCAGCTTTGCAGGGTACCAGACCCGGGGCTGCTCCCAGCCCAGCGAGGTGAACTTCACCCTGAAGATGCTGGTGTCAGCTGTGCCTGTGGTGCTGATCCTGCTGGGCCTGCTGCTCTTCAAGCTGTATCCCATCGACGAGGAGAAGAGGAGGAAAAACAAGAAAGCCCTGCAGGATTTAAGGTGAGTGTCAGCTGTGCTCGGCAGGCAGCGAGCGTGGCGTGCCACCGTGTGGGGGTGTGGGGGAGAGGATCAGGCTCAGACGGGTTGGGACACACTGTGACTCGTCCAGGAATCCTCCAGGACCCGTGGGCGGTGGGGTGAGGGATGGGCTGACTCATTTTCCCAATCCAAACTTCCGAAGAGATGATGCGAGGCGTTGGGAGATCAGTGGGAACCCGCCCCGGTTGCTGCACAGAACTCGTCTGGGTCCTGTGCGAGGCAGCGACGTCCCTTGAGCCCTTCGGAAGCTCCCGTGCTCCAGGGCAGGTGTTGCCGGGATGCTGACCTCGCTCCACGGCTCACTCCGTGCCTGCTTCCCAACCCTTTTCCCCAGGCAGGAGAGCAACAGCAGCTCGGAGTCGGACAACACAGAACTGGCCAGCATCGTGTGACCCGGGCCGGGTCCGTCTGCTCCCGCCGGGGCTCTCCGAAGGACTCGGCCCCTCCGGGCTGGCCCAGCCTCGTGCCCGTGGAGGTGTGTGCCCCGGGAGCACCCGGAGAAGCCGCGTGGAGCATCCCCCGGGGTCTGTGCCGCTCTCGTGCCTTCCGGGGGCCGCGCAGAGCGCTGGTAGTGTACATTACACACGGGACGTACCGCTGCGCCTCTCCAGGGACGGGCACCCATCCTGCCGGGTCCTGGGGGGCAGCACAGCCCGGGCGGGGGGGGCTTGGCCTGGCACACTGGTGCCCGCTGCCCCTCTGTGCCGGGGGCGATCGTTGGTGTACATTACACTGTCGGTGTGCCCGCGCCGAGGACGCGGGCTCACCTCTGCTGCCTGTACATAGTACACTAATGTGGGAAGCTGTTCTTTTTTATAGAGCCTAATTAACTTAATGGTGTAAATACGACGCTGCTTCCTGTTTGTATATATCTGTACAGAAACCAGACTCAAGGACCTGTTAATATTAATTTACATAAAAGTGGGAGAAGTCAGCAGTGGGTGTGAAGGATTTCTTTTTTTTTTGCTTGGCTGGGATTTTTCATGGCTGTCAGCAAGCCCAGGGTCCCTTTACACGCCGTGGGGCGCAGGACTGACTTTTCCTGAGCCGTGGCACAGGAATGCCATAATCCAGGCAGGCGGCTGTGCTCGGCAGCCCCTCTCCCCCACGCGGCTCCTCGCTCGGTGCCGCAGCGACCCAACAAAGGCTCTATTATTTTCTCCTTTTCGAGAGGGAACGGGGGTGGAGGGAGGAATGAAATCAAAGTGCTGCCAGCGGAGATCGTGAACCCGGGGCTGGAAACAGGAGAGGCAGCTGGGGAGCGGAGAGAAAGGCAAAGAGGGCTGTGGGTGACACTCAACACTCTGCCGGGGCAGAGCGCTGTGGGAGCACTAATCCCCGTGGATATTTATACCATCCTCTTGCATTCCCTGCTCCACAGCAGAAACGGGGAGAGCCCTGCCTTCCCCAGCCCGCACGCCTCCGGCAGCAAGTGTAACTCCAGGGAGGAGTGGGCTGGAATCGGTGCAGAGAGGATGCACCAGGGATGAAGCAGCCACGCGGATGGATGGGGTGCATTCCCGGTGGGGGGACTGT
The DNA here is from genome assembly GCA_013396755.1 of Sclerurus mexicanus. Classification (NCBI taxonomy): domain Eukaryota; kingdom Metazoa; phylum Chordata; class Aves; order Passeriformes; family Furnariidae; genus Sclerurus; species Sclerurus mexicanus. The sequence goes on along the minus strand of VWZF01004464.1, from coordinate 260,788 downwards.
GCTGGCTCTGCTCTGTCCCCAGCGCTGCTGCCTTTTGTTAAGCACATTTGTCACACCGAGGAGTTGGGGGGGTCAGGGCTGAGCTGAGAGCGAGGGGCTCAGGGGGGAAGGATGGCTCATCCTTTGTTCCACGTTTGGGTACAAAGGACTGGAATGAGGATCAGGTTTAAAAATAGCCCAGGGGGATTAGACCTTAGCTGGGAATGCTTAACTGGGCCCCACTCTGCCACCGTGGTCACGGGGAGAAGGAAAAGGGAGGATGTGAGGAGGCTGGGAGCTGGCTTTGTGCTGAGCGGGGGCACGAGGCAGTGCTGGCCGTGGCCGGGGTGCTCCCTGCTTTCCCAGGGATGGAGCTTGCAGGGAAGGAGCAGGGACAGGACCAAAAGGGGACAAAGCCAGCACTCTGTGCAGCCCCTGTGGCATGGCAGGTGGGTGTCATGTGCACCCTCCGCGAGAGGAGGAGGGCAGGGCTCCAGCCAACACAGAGCTCGGGATTGTTGCGAATGTTCTGACCCCTGCCCTGCTCCTGGCCGGGATTGCCAGCAGTTATCCCTGCCATTGCCTCCGAGGGGTGTGGGCAGCCCTGCTGCCTCCCAGGATTTGAAGGATTGCTGCTAGCCTTTGTTTTCAAGGAGTTTCCACAGAAATTAGGGGAGTTTTGTTCCCTGCCTCCTTGTTTTCTTGGCTCTGTGGGGCTCAGGGGAGTCTGTGTTCAGGTTTTTTGCAGCCAGCTCCAGAGACTAAAACCATACGGAGCTTGAAGCAGGGCCCGGACATTCCAAGCAGAGCACACCTCTGCTATTTGAGGCTTTTAAGAAAAGAGATGTGAGAGGAAAAAATGACACTGGGAGTCGATAACACTCGAGCCCTGGGCACAACTCCAGCCTTAAAGCAGCGATCTTGCTTCAGTTGTGATCACAGAAGGTTTCACTCCAAGCATGGAGAAAGCCTCTGGCATGGGGAGTCTGCCTGGCAAGAAACACACAGGGGGATGCTGCCTGCACATACAGCTGTGCTATGGTTTAATCCACACGGACCTGGGGATGGAGGAAATGCATCCAAGTGCTGGGAAGCACCTCCTTGCAAAGCTGGAGCGCCAGGGCTGGGTGTCCTCCGGGTGAGCCGCGTGCCTGGGCTGGCGCAGGGACAGTGGAAAAGGCAGGGTGTCTGCTGTGTGCTCGCACCTTCTGAGCTGGCGCCCCTCAGAATCAGCTGCAAGGGCTGGGAAAGGGCCCTGAGTCCCAGCTGATGGGCTCTACCAGGCTGCCAGGCCAGCTGGGGCACAGTCTGTGCCAGGGGAGCCTTCCCCGGACTCGGGGGGCACTGCTGCCTGTGCAGGAAGGGAGCAGAGGGGTCCTGGCCTGCTCGGGGAACCAGATGGCTGCAGAGGGGACAAAACCAAGCCAGTATCATTTGTAGCTCCAACTGGCAGCACGTGAAGCCGCAGAACTGGACTTGCATCCTCTGGTGCCAGGAGGCAGGACCGTCCTGGCTGAGGCAGAGGAGCAGGAGGGACTGGCGTCCCTGAGGTGAGAGCAGCCGTGCTGTGTCTGTTCACCCTGCAGGGGATACGGGGGAGTGTGAACAGTCTCTCCTTGCAGAGGGCGAGGAATAACCCCCTCCTCATCTGCAGGGAAAGGGCGAAAAGACTCAGGTTTATCTTGCAGCAGGATTTGTGAAACATTCCAAGGGCTGCTGCTGGGGATGGTTTTCCCTTGGCCCCGGGACTGGAAGGACCCCCGTGCCCCACCTGCAGCAGGAATCACCCAGGGCTGGTTCCAGACACCTCACACTGACTGAAGCACAGGCTCCCAGGGAAAGGGTGCCACCCCACCATGCTGGCACAGTGTCTGGGAGCCTGGATCGGGGAAGACACGCAGCTGGAAGTCAGCTCAGCCTGGGAAGCTCTGGGGGGAAGCAGGAATGCTGGAGCAGGGCTGTGCTCAGGACAGGTGCTGGGTCACAGTGAGCAGACACACGCCCCTGGCTCGCTGGGCAGAGGCATTCCTGGGAACAGCTGTCCCCGGGGTCATCCTGTCTGTGCCACCACACTGAGGTCACTCACTCCGTCTGCAAATACAGAGTGAAGGCTACCGCCCTGCGCTGGTGGGCTTTGGTTAATGTTCTGCAAAGCCACTGTTCCCAAGGCTGCAGGCAGCCACAGCACTGCAGGGCGTGCACAGGAGTGGTGGGGCAGTGAGATGGTTTCCTGCTACCAAAACCAACCCATTTTCCCGGGAATGAAGTTGGGCTGCAGCTTGGACAAGTGCCCTGCTCACACCACAACAGAGCGGGGACAATTGCTCTCCTGCAGCTGCAAAAAGCCAAAGGGTGCTGTGTGGGGGACACAAAGCTACAAAACGATGGAAATACTCCCATGGTTCTTGGAGAAAAGGGCGCAAGGCACAACCCACCTGGCAGCAGCGTGGGGAAGGTGTAAGCTTTGCACTGGAGACCGGGCAGGGATGGCACAGGTTTGTGGGCACTGGGAACCCCCTCAGACCTCACTGACCTCACGGACCTGCAAACACGCAGCTTCCTCGTGACCCAGCCTTACCAGGAACTCGGTCTTTGTTCCTCCGGGAATCATGCTCAGCTGAACAGACCCACCCAAAAGCAAACACCTCGGCGGGCACTGGGCCATGCCATCCCCTCTGAGCAGAGCTCTCCCTCTCGCCGTCCTCTGGTTATTTCTAGTTCCTCCCCCCTTCCTCTGGTTATTTCTCCTTCTTCTCCCCAGTCTTGCTTCCTCCCTACAGATACTGCCCTGCACTGGTGAGGCAGGATGTGGCTGGTGTTTCACTGCAGTGGCAGCCTCAGGGTGCTATGAAATACAACTCATTGGCTGCAGGGAAAAGAAGTGGTTTTATCTTATTTTCTATTTTGCGTCATGTCAGTTGGTCCTGAGGTGTCTGATCACGATGGAGACAGGGCAAGAGGCACACCAGGTGTTGGCAGGGTAGAAAATGAGGCAAGAAAAGCAGGAAACAGCCTGAGTGAGTGCAGGGAGCTGCACGAGGAGAGGGCGATGGTGGGTCCTGCCGGGCTGTGTGTGCTCTGCCAGGGCAGCGGCTGCACGGAGGGAGGGGATGGAGGGGGAGAGGGGTAGGGGTGAGCTGTGTGTCCCCAGGGAAGGGGACAGTGATGAGCTGTGTATCCCCAGGGAAGGGGCCAGGGGTGAGCTGTGTGTCCCCAAAGCAGGGGACAGGGGTGAGCTGTGTGTCCCCAAGGGATGGGGGACAGTGATGAGCTGTGTGTCCCCAGGGCAGGGGGCAGGGGTGAGCTGTGTGTCCCCAAGGGAAGGGGGACAGTGATGAGCTGTGTGTCCCCAAGGAAGGGGACAGGGGTGAGCTGTGTGTCCCCAAGGGAAGGGGGACAGTGATGAGCTGTGTGTGCCCAAGGAAGGGGACAGGGGTGGGCTGTGTGTCCCCCAGGGAAGGGGGACAGTGATGAGCTGT
>VWZF01004464.1:231253-255548 GCA_013396755.1 Sclerurus mexicanus | reverse complement strand
GAGCTCGATGCTGAGAGCTCCCACGCTCACAGCTCTGCTCTGTGCTTGGTGCTCTGTGCAGCTGAGCCCACTCTGGGTCCTCAGCTCTTCCCCGCTGGGTTCAGTGCCCTGGCAGGAGTGGGAACGAGAGGAGTGTGGCAGCAGAGTGTGGCCGGAGCAAACCTAGTCCAGAGAACTGTGGTGAAAAAGGAGGCTTTGCTTTAGTGCAGAGCGAGGCGACACTTTAACCATCTCATAACGTGTGAGTAGAACACCAAATAACATTTTGAATGGCTTCAGTAGGATTTGGTTTAGGGGAGAGCTGGCACAGAGGCCAGATGGATATGTTTTTTTAAAGCGCTTTTGGTTTTCTAAATGAAGTGGATCTGAAGTGGCAGGAGCAGCCAGCACGGGCGCTGGCACCGCGTCAGGAAGCATTGTTGTGCTATAAACAGCCCAGCTCTGTCCTGGCAGCTGCTGGGACCAGCAATAGCTGCCTTGTGCTCGTGGCCGGTCCTGACCACTGACTAAATTCAGGCATTTGACTCCCGTCTTGCTTCAAATAATTCCTTCCTTGACGAGCTGAACTCTTTAAAAAAAAAAATTCTTTGGGCTTTTGGCAGATATAAATGTTGGAAATCATCTGGTAGCTGATCCCCTGAGATATTCCAGTGTCAGCTCAGAAATAAACTGTGGTATGTTCCTAATTTAGTTGTCCCATCTTTATTTCTTTTGCCTGTAGAAACAGGAAGTCGCTGATGCAAATCTCCTGGTGCTGACAGCAGCGTGTCGGGCTTCTCACAGCTCCGGGTGAGCAGGAGCGTAGGTTTGACTTGCTTGGGCTACACAACGAACATTTGTGTCTTCCAGGACGTCTGAGGAAGGGCTCAGGTTAATGTGCTGTCTCAGGCAGCTGAGTGATTTAATTTATGCTGCTTTTCTGAGAGCGTGCTTGCCCCTCAGAGCAGCCTTAGGCTGGATGTGCCGACTCCCCGATGTTCCCCAGGCAGGAAGCTCCTTTTGCTGTGATGTGCAGGGTTGGCTTTGGGCTAACTGGTGCTTTTACAAATCAAATCCCTTCCCTTCATTGCTCTGCTCAGTGTATCAAAACAGTCTGGCTGGAGATGGAGCCTGTTTGTGGCACAGCGTGTTCAAAGCCGTGTTCCCGAGCTGTGGTGGAAATAAAGGGCAGCTGATACATTACCAAATGTGCTGTGAGAAGGAAGGGCCTCTCTGGCCCCCAGTGAAATGTGTGTTTGCTCTGAGGCCATCGCTTCCGCTCCGCTGGCAGTCAGAGTTCAGCTGAATTTAAACAGGACCTGCGCTTAAATCCTGCCTTACGGTCCCAGCAGGGAGAGCTTCCTCTCACCCTGTCAGCTGGAGAGCTCCAGACCCTGGCTGGAAAGGCTTCCTCAGCCCTCCAGGGCTCAGGATGATGTGCAGGACAGAAAAGACTCTTTGATGATGTCTGTGTCTCAGCTTCCTCTCCAGAGAAGGGAGACGAGCTCTGGTTGTTTGCACTGGGATCTGCGAAGTCGACTTGTCGCTTACTGTCAAATTGTTTTACATTCAAAGTGATCAGTGGACAAACCACTGTTCAGATGTAGCCCAAGCAGGTCCACTTTGTGATTATTTTCTTTGCTAAATGTTAATCTCGGGATTACGAGCTCTGATTTAGTTAGAACTAAGTCTTTCTGTTTCACTCTGTAGGGGTGTGCAGGCAGCAGAAATAGCTGTGGCCACGGTGCAAAGAGCACAGGGAGGGTGAGTCAAGGAGTGACTGAGATCCAGGACTTTGGGCTGCCTGCACTTAGGCCTCATCTTGCTGCCAATTTACCAGGTGACTTATCCTGTAAGTTGCTCTAATGCCACTCATTAAAAACAAATTAAAATGAGTTCACCGTCTGTGCCATAGCACTGGCTGCTGTGGAGCACTGTGAGTTTATGGCTGCTGTCAGGAAAAGCAAGGAAGGACATGTCAAATTGGCAGGGAGAGTGAAAGGAATGTGTGGCTCAAGGAACAGTGTGATGTTAGAGGACATTAATGCCAACAGCTGATGTGATATGCTCCTCGCAGCAGCGAGTTTTACTGCTGGGGGTGGGAAGCAGCCCCTCCATCTGGACTTTCTGGTTTGTAATCCTGATCTGAACTGCAGTTTGCAGTGGTAACGGGGCTGATCAGGTTAGAGCCTCGGCTGGAATGTGGTGGGGATCAGCGGTGCAGAACAGCAGCTTTGTCTGCCCGGCAGCCCCGGTGTCCCGCCTGAACCCCCCGCCTCACATCCCTCTGCCTTGCTGCTCTCAAAGCAAGGCAGAGCTTCCTTAACAGGTGGCTCTTTTGGGGGAAGAAAGCCCCGCTGTGAGCGTGCTGAGAGCGGGGGAGGCAGAGCTCTGCTGGCCGTGCTCCCATTCTGGGTGCAGCAGAGCCCCGAGGATCCTGCGGCCGGGCTGCCTCCCTTGCACGGACCTAAAGAGGCAGAGGTGTCATTACTGGGATTGTAGGGGCGACTGCCGTCGGGTTTCGGCTTCTCTGAACTCCTCCTTGCGGATCTGGAAGCCGTCCAGCCACTGCCGTCCAGTTCCGTGCACAGCCCCGGCCTCTGGCTCGCCCTGGGGCAGAGGAGGAAGCCGCTCTCTTCCTCTTGGAGGGGGGGCCTCTCCCCTGCCCCCACGGCAGCGCTGCTTCTCCTCATGCAACCGGCAGCAAGAGGGGTGGAAAATGGCCTTGTTTGTCTTGTGACATCAGCGCCGCTCGTGACTAGTGCTGGATCTGCCCCACATCCTCTGGAAATTGGGTGAAAACATGCCCTTTGGAGCGGGGCTGAGGAGGCTCGTGAGCAAAAGCAAAACCCTAGTGAGAAGTGGGGGCTTCGTTGCTGAGGGGATGTGCTGTCAGCTCGTTCAGCTGAGCAAACCCTGCCTTCCTCCTTTGAGCCCTCCAGGGAACGGTTTGGGCAGGACCGTCTCCTCCAGGGGCTGGAGCTTCTGCAGGCTGTAGCAGTGAGAGGGAAGCTGTGTCCAGGCCATAATAGTGATTCATATTGTGGAGTCTTTTGATGAGCGGTGATAAGATAAAAATGCAATGGGTGACTTGCTGCTCCCTCCCTGCATTCCCTGTGCGTTAGTGTGCTCCGAGCATGACCTGTCTTGCTGCTTGGTGCAGAGGCTCTGCAAAGCAGTAATTAATGGAAAGTTTAGGTGACTTTTAAGACTTTTCCAGATGAGATGCTGCAAATGACTTGTGCACCTCAGTCCCTTGGCTGTGCAGTGCCTGCAGAGGAGGCTCTGCAGGCACCGGAGCTGCAGAGGAAGAACAGGGGCGCGTTGTTCCAGAAGCGGCTCTGCCGCCCCAGCTCGTGCAGCTGCTCCTCGTGCTGTGTGCCAGGCTGGCTCGCTCTGCATGCTGAGGCTCTGTGCTCTAGTGATGTCGGACTTACATGTGTTCCTTGGGAGAATCCAGGACTCCAGGAGATCCCTGTGGATGCTTTTGCAGGATCAGACCCTCTAGTTTTCGTCCGGAGCGTGTGAGCTCCCAGTGAAGCAGTTGTGCTTTATTTGCTTTATGGTCACAGCTGGGACTTTGACCAGGAACTGACTGCAGTGAGGTTTTGAGCAGACCTTTGTGTGACTGAGTGGTGTCACTACGAGGTTAGAAGTGCAAGTTTTGTGTCGTTACACATGTAAGACCTTCTTAAAGTGGAATAGAAACCATTAAGGAGCGAGTGTGGCAATAGTAAGTGGCTGTTGTGTAATCTGGGTGTCTTTGCTAATGTGAGGGGACCTGCTGTCCAGCATCGGGGTGCAGAGCTGGGCAGGAGTTACTCTGGAACTGGTAGAGCTTGCACAGGCAGCTGATAAACCCTCTCCAGTGCCTGACACCCCAGTTCCATACTGTCAGGGGGTGCAGATAGTTGTCTTCTGCCTGTGCAGGTTGTGGACAGCGGTCGATATGGAAAGACTGGTTGAGCGGTTGGAGAAGGCTGTGGAGCGCCTGGAGTCGGTGTGCCAAGGGCCTGGCATGTGTGGAGATGGCTCTTCCAAAGGTAAGGCCCCGGGTGCCGAAGGCGTGGCTGGGCAGTGCCGGGCTGGCACAGGGCACGCAGGGGCTCGGGGGGAGCGGGGCTGGGAGCAGAGCCGGCGTGGGCACGGGGGGCTGGCTCTGGTTCCTGCCCTGCTGTGGCTGCAGCACTTCCCCCGGGCTGGGCCTCCTGCGCTGGCTGGGCTGCTGCTGGTGGGAGCTGCAGCCTGGGAGCTCCGTCCCATGTGAGCCCTCCCAGTGCCCCCCAGTGATCCGGTGCCCCGGTTCCTTCCCTGCAGGAGTGGCTCAGTACGTGCAGGCTTTCGATGCCCTCCTGGCTGGCCCGGTAGCCGAGTACGTCAAGATCAGCAGAGAGGTCGGCGGGGATGTGCAGAAACACGTAAGGCCTGGTGTTCTCCCTCTGCTCTGCAGAGGTGCTGCGTGTCCCTCAGGGCTGCAAGGGCCACGTTTGCTGTCAGTGTCTGCGTTCCTTTAGTGCTGCATTCTAGGAGTTTTATAATCCCTGAGGATTCAAAAGAGGTGTCCAGATAACCTCCAGCAGATTGCCACCTACACACACACAGTGAATCGAACCTCCTCCTCCTCCTGGGAATCTCTAGTGGCCAAGTGCCTGGCTCTCTCTAAACCTTGGTGCAGGCCTTCAGGAGGCCTGAAAACCACCCAGCTCAAGAGCTGTTACGCTCTGGGAGGTCTCTCTGAGGGTGGCTGTCTCCGAAATACGTGGTTTGAGATGGGCGTAGCTGCTTCCTCACAGAGCAGGCAGTGGGATGGCGTGTGGACACGAGACTGGGTGCAGGGGAATCTCTCACGTTTGTCTCTGTCCTTAGGCTGAGATGGTTCACGCGGGTTTGATGAGCGAGAGGGCTCTTCTGGTGGTGGCATCTCAGCATCAGCAGCCAGCAGAGGTGAGTCTGGGACATCCCTGGGCAGAAACCTTGTACACTCTTCCCTCAGGGGTGTCTGTGAGTGTGGGGAGGCCTGGGCTGTTACAGCTGCTGCAAAGGAGGAGCTGGAGGAGGGCTGGGGGCACTTGCTGAGGGCATGAACTGCTGTGGGTGCTCCCCCAATACTGAGCAGAGTTCTGGAGGTTGATTCTTAGAGCTGCAGAACTGGCCTTTTCCAGTTGTTACAGCAGCAATTGTTCTGTAGCTGTTGGAGCAGCTTGAGAGCGTCACCTCACAGCCTCTGTCTCAAGTGTCACCTGGCACCAGCACTGCACAATCACTGCTCCTGAGAACCTGCAGACAGGAACTTGTCTGAGCCAGGAGCCACACTGGGGTTTGTGGAGCGTGTGCTTTTCATTATGTGATGCTCACAGACTGTGAGGCATCAAACTCCTCCTGGAGCAGAGCAGACACTTGTCTCTATTGAATGGCCTCTGAAAACTAGCTGGGCTTTTAGGACTGATTTGTCCTTAGCAAGTAATTTAACACTTTACCCTGGACTGCTGCTTCTCAGCAGGGTCTGTGGCTGAGAATCTGATCCTGAATGTATTGGCTTTTTCCTGCTGAGAACTGTTTTTCCTGAGCAACAGGATCCCACCTTGCTTTTTGCAGTTATTATCTGGCTCAGCCATGGCTTCTACTGTTACCTTGTGGGACCTGGATTTCTGTGCTCCCTTCCTATTCACTGCCAAATAGATGTGCATCCTTGTCCCCAAACTCAGCATTGGAGGGTTGTTTATCTCTCACCAGGCTTGCTGGGATGCTCTGTGTAGCCTCCAGCTTGAGAATCTGCTTCTAAATCCCACTGACACGTTATTTAAATAGAGGATTATGAAAAAAGAACAACCTTAATCTAGGGTAGGTCTTTGTGCAGGTTGTCTGGCAGGAGTCTCATTCTGGAGGAGCCGGTTTCAAATGCAGAATGAGTGAACTGTCGGTGCTTGTGGTGAAGGATTTCCCATCCTGTCACTGGACACTGGCACTAGGCTGGGGCTTCTGGAATTGTGGCCTGGCCAGGGGTGCTTGGGACCTCAGTTTCCATCTAAACAGGGAAGGGACAGCAAGAGACGCTGAGGCTTTGAAAAGCAACTTTTGCCCAAATTTGTCTCTCTCTGCTGCCACCAGCAGGAGACTTTCTAAGCGTAAAGGAATGAAAAGTTGCCTAAGAGGCACCTCTGGAAACACATCTGGCTGCTCTGCTGCGACCCCAGAGCCCTGCTCAGCACTTCCAGTCACCATTCCAAGGGAGCAACACACAGAAACAGTTTTTACCATCCAAACACTAAAGGCTTGGACTGATCTGAGAAATAACTGGAATCCTGAAGTCTGGCTTGACAGGGTGACCTGCTGTGACTCTGATTGTGGTGCAGGCTGTAGATCCCAAACCTGCCCAGCACCCCTTTCTCTGAGGGTTTGTGAAGGAGAGGGAAAATGTAACAAACTGTCTTGGAACAAAAGAATCCAGGGAAGGCAAATGCTATTTCTGTCCTCGTTACTAACAAGCTTTGTCAGTGTCTCTTGGATTGAACATGAGTCACGGTTCTTGGCGTTCTCCCATCGTAGCAATCCGACTGGGAGCGGTGACCTCAGCCCTGGAGAGCTGGGCTGTGGGACCGAGCTGGGCTTGAGGGCAGGGCTGGACCTGGGCAGGAGCTGGAGCAGCAACTCGTGCCAGTTGGAATCTTCTCCCATCTTCTCAGCAGAGCCGCCCATGAAGACGTGCAGCCATTCCACAGCAATGCCGATTAATCTTCTTAATGTTGTCCCCCTGCAGAATGCCTTCTCAGCGCTTCTGAAGCCCATCTCGGAGCAGATCCAGGCGGTGCAGAACTTCAGGGAGAAGAACCGTGGCAGCAAACTGTTCAATCACTTATCAGCAGTGAGCGAGAGCATCCCAGCCCTGGGCTGGGTGGCCATGGTGAGGACTCCAGTGGGCAGTGGTGTCCTGGGGCTCCTGGGAGAAGTCTGGCTCACGGGTCACCTATTCCAATGTGTTCTTTCTGCTCTAGGCTCCAAAGCCTGGTCCTTATGTGAAGGAAATGACTGATGCTGCCATGTTTTACACCAATCGGATCCTCAAGGAGTACAAGGATGTGTAAGTTCACCCTCCCCCTTAAGGATGTTGAACTCACCTAAGTGGGTGTGAAGGGGCTGCTCCAGTGTCTGACCTCAGCCACCTTGGTCTTTAATTCCTTGCTCTTTGATCTCCTTGTGTCCTCAGAGATAAAAAGCAAGTGGACTGGGTGAAAGCTTATCTGAGTATCTGGACAGAGCTGCAGGCCTACATCAAAGAGTATCACACCACAGGCCTGACCTGGAGCAAAACAGTGAGTGCTGGCTCTGTCAGCAGCAGCCCCTGCGCTGCCGTGCACGATCACTGCAGCAGGAACGGAGCTCGTGCAAGCGCCTTTCCTCTTCTCTGCTCTTCCAGGGTCCCGTGGCCACGGAAGGGGCTAAAGCAGCACCCTCTGCCCCCGCTGGGGCTGCTCCCCCCCCTCCAGGGCCTCCTCCTCCTCCTGCCCCCGTGAGCTCCAGCACAGACGACTCTGCCTCGCGCTCCGCGCTCTTCGCCCAGATCAACCGGGGAGAAGGGATCACCTCGGGTACGTGGCAGGGACAGCAGCCCCCGGCTCCTGGCTCTGCTGCTGTCCCTCAAGGCACCTCCTTGGAAAGTACATGGCAAGAAGCCATCTGGTCCCAGGATGGGGCCGGGAGCAGAGGCAGCGCTGAGCCAGTTCCCTGGGACAAAGGGGGAGAGTTCTCACCCTCCCCTGGCAAGTGGAATGAGACATCAACCTGTGGCTGGATTGGAGACAGCCCTTTGGCTGCCTGCATGTCTCCGGTGTAGAAGGTGCAGTTTTGCACCTGTTATTTGTACAAACCTTCTCCCTTTGTTGTGTTACCTGGTCAGCACATCAGGACAGATGTGAAACAAAGGTGAGGTGCTTGGCCCAGGGCTTTTCCCAGCTGCACAGTGGAAGAGCTGGCACACTCTGATTCTGTGGGACATCAGCATTGCATCAGTGTTCCCTGCTCCCTCCACTTGTCCCTCAAGGCTGGGCTCAACTTAGGCCCAGTCCCAGTAATTTATTTGCATTTTGAGAAATGATGTCAACATTGGTGTAATCACTGATGTCTGCTCTTTGTGGAGCTGCGTTCTTGGAGGAGAGCTGGCTCTCAGGTGTGGCTTCTCTTGCAGGCTTGAGGCACGTTTCAGATGACATGAAAACCCACAAGAATCCAGCCCTGAAGAACCAAGGGGGCCCTGTGAGGAGTGGCCCCAAACCTTTCACTGCTCCCAAACCAGCCTGCAATGCTAATCCCTCCCAAACCACCTCTCCGAAGGCACCTCCATTGCTAGAATTAGAAGGCAAAAAGTGGAGAGTGGTGAGTGCCTGGTGTTGGCCCGAGTGGGTTGGAGGGATGGCAGCTTTGGAGCAGGGAAGGAGGGACTCCTGGAGACCTTTCCTGTAAGAGGCACCAGCCTGCAGTTGGCTTTTAAAGGAGCTGCACTGCCCTGCTGCTTGCAGGGATTGGTTGCTCTGCATTCAGAAAATGAAGTGTGCTTTCCCTGCCTTCTCAGGAAAACCAGGAGAATGCCACGAACCTGGTAATCAGCGACACAGAGTTGAAGCAGGTAGCATATGTGTTCAAGTGCACAAATAGTACACTCCAAATCAAAGGCAAGATCAACTCCATCACCCTCGGTGAGTGGGAAGCCCTGAAACTGCCGCTGTGCTGGTGTGTTTGCAGAACCTGGGTCTCCAAAACCCTCCTGTCATCTCTTGCTTTTTTTTTTTTTTGCAGACAACTGCAAGAAGCTGGGTCTGGTGTTTGATGACGTGGTGGGAATTGTAGAGATCATCAACAGCAGGGATGTTAAAGTTCAGGTGAGTGTCTGTCACCTGCTCTGTGCCAGGAGTGTGACAGCTGGGTCTGCAGCATCTGCTTCTTGGAGCAGTTTTATTTCCAGAACAGGAATGTGCATCTATGGAGAATATTCATGAAACACCATCTGTCCTGCTCTGCAGCTCGCCCAGCCCTCGGGAGAGGGCTGAAACTTGCCTCACTGAAAGAGTGCAATTTGCCTGCTGCTTCAGGGCTGTAGGTAAAAGCTGAGGCTCTGTGAGTGGGCAGCAGGAGGCCAGGAATATACTCCAGTTTCAGTTCTGGTGTCTGATCTGGGATGGTCAGTTTGCCCAGCCTTCACTGAAGTTTTGTTGCAGAGATCCAAACAAGAAATTAACTGTGGATTTTTGCTAAAGGTGGGAGTATTTGAATCCCGTGTGTCTGCAGTGGGAGGGGCTGGAGACAAAGCTCTTGCCTCGAAGGCAAACACAAAAGGAAAGTGCTGTGGTTGCCCACACCAAGCTAATGCTGCTCTGCCCCTGCCAGGTCATGGGTAAAGTGCCAACGATTTCCATCAACAAGACAGATGGTTGCCACGTGTACCTGAGCCAGAGCTCCCTGGACTGCGAGATCGTCAGTGCCAAGTCGTCGGAGATGAACGTGCTGATCCCCGCAGAGGGGGGGGACTTTGTGAGTGTCTGCTGGGAACTCCCTGGGGAGCTCTGCAGGGGCACTCGGGGGATGCAGGAGCTGCGTCTGGAGCCCTGCAGGGAGTATCAGTTACAGGGAGGTGTGGAGGGACAGTTTCTAGAGTCTGGGGGTTGCGAATGATGCTCAGCCAGTCCAGTTGTCTGTATAGAAGGTTCTTGCTGTTCTCTGAGAGCTGCCCCTTCCTCGGGATCTCCTGGGGGCACAACAAGCAGTGATGGTGGTACAGGAAGGGGCAGGGCACATACCTAAGAGAAGAAATGCCTGAAGCAGTGGGAGTAGTTGCTGGTCCTAATCATAAACTGATTTTGGATCTGTTTTTACCCTCCAGACTGAATTCCCTGTCCCAGAACAGTTCAAGACAGTGTGGAACGGTCAGAAGTTGGTTACCACTGTGACGGAAATTGCTGGCTAAGCAGAGAAGCTCCAAGGCTCATGCCCTCCCCTGGCCCTGCTGTGGGACAAATCTGCTTTCAGATGATTTCTCTTAGATTTCTTGTACCTTTCTGCTCTCAAACTGCTTCTCTTCTACCCGAGAGACACAGCTACCTGCCGTCACTGAAATTCCTCTGCCTGGGGTTTGGGGTAGGTGGCGGGTGAGTTCTTGTCCACATCTATTAGCAGGAAGGTGTATTTTCTCTCCCCTTGTCCGATCTAGCTGCACCAATTGATCAGAGTGAACTTCACAGCCAGTCCTGGCAGTTGGCTTTCAGAGTGTTGTTGGGTTTTTTTGTATTTTGCCTTTAAGCAAACTGTTCATGTGAGAGGAACGTTGTCCCCTTTTTAACGAGTAACCGTGTCTGTCGGAGTCCACAGTACCCAGTTGCTATGGCAGATGTCTTGAGAAGGTCCTGGAAGCTGCCAATCCCAGCTCTATGTACCTGCTGGTGGCATTACAGGACATGGGAAGGGTTTTGTCGGACCAAAGGGCCGTAGCATTCCACCCTGATTGCTCTTTCATTCCTCTAGCTCAGTGTATATCTGATTGTGCCATGACAGGAGGCTGTAATTCCCCAGTGCCACAGGAAGGCTGCAGTGGTGTAACCGTGGTCGCCTGGCAGCCTGGCTGGTAGCTTGGAGCTGAGCACCTCCCATTCCATGAGCCCTCCACCTTCACAAGGGAACCTTTGCCCCAGGGCTTCCTTCTTGGAGCAGCTGAACTCGGGTTCAGTCCTGCAGGACGGTTCTTCTGAACCTGTCCCCTTCCCCCGAGGAAGGGCCTCCTCCATTCCAGGGCAGTAGTGCAGTGTTGTAAATACCCGAGTTGGATCAAGTCGGTTCACACACTCTCCCTCATCTGCAAACACTCCCCATAAAGTGAGTCCTCCCCCTTTTCCCCTGTTGCTTGGCTCTAAATTTTGGTGGAAGCCCGTAGCCTCTGTTCCAGGGCCCTGGAGCAGGGTGATGGATCACACAGTACTGTACTGGCCCACAAAGGGAGCTGCACGTGCTTTGACCTTCATTTTTCCAACGCCTCGGGTGGCATAAGCATATCTTAAATGCATTTCCTCTGTAAAGTGTCAATGTTCCTTTTCTCTAGTACAAAACTTACAAAAAAAATATGCAAATTTTTTATTTTGAAACTGTCCTGTGACTTGTACTCGTCTTCCCCTGAGGCTTGTGAAAAAACCTTTCTTATGTACTTAAGATTATACAGAAAATAGAATAAAGTTAATGCCAACTTGCTCATTACTGTGGCTCTTGTCTCGTTTTTGGGGCCCACAGGAGCTCAGGTAGGACAAGATGCCCCTCTGCCTTGCTTTCCTCAATTCCCTGGAATAGTTTTCCATGGGGAAGCACAGACTGTCCTCAACACCCCTCAAATCAGTGTCAGTAGTCATCAAACCTCACCTTTTTTAGTTGGTTAGATGTAAAGTTCTTTATTGACTTCACTTGTACAAAAGTGCATGAGACAAGCCATTAGTTGAACACTGTTCAAGCTGTTACTACCTGCTGAATCCCAAACCCTCCTTTTTCCCCAGAAACACCTAAATTTGGCCCTTTTCCCCACCTTGAAGGATAGGCTGTAATATAATTCCCCTGCATACAGCCATGTAAGTCCTGCTGATCCCTGCACTAGTGATGTGGGTTAATCCTGCCATTGTGTCCTGAGGGATGGAGAGCAAACCTCTGGCACAGCTGGCGCTTTGCCATCACCCCGGGACCAGACTGGCCAGCTCTGAGGGCAGAGTTACCAGGCCCCGTGCAGGATGGAGTGTGTCAGAGTCAGTGCAAGGCTCAGCCCACCCGTATGGGAGTGGAATTACATCCAGACAAATCCTGTGGAACTGCTGAGCTAAAGCCCCTCTTCCCCTTCCCCAGACCCCCACGGGCTCGGACTCACAAAGTGCTGTGGCACAGCAGCATTAACTACAGCAGTAACCCCTCCCCGGTGCTCTCCCGGGAGCTTCACTGCAGGAAGGGGAGGATCGTGGTGTCAAACCACTCCTCTGAGAAGTGCAGGTGATCCCCTTTCACCCCCAGGAACACCAGCTTCCCAGCTTTGTCCATCTCCTGCAGCCCCAGGCGATCCTGTGGAGAGAAGGACGAGGTTCCACCTCTGCTCTTCAAACCATCTCCTCAGGGAGGGGAAAAAGGAGTTTTGTGTGACCCCTCCAGCAAGGCTGTAAACAGGAGCAGAGCTCATGAAACACACACTGAAGGGATCCTGAGCCATGTGGCATTCCCAGTGCCAGAACTGGCTGGAGAGGAATGCCTTCCCAAACAAACAGGCTACTGGCAACGGGAGGCAATGCCCCAGGAAGGGCAGAGATGGTGAGAAGAGCAGAGCTGGGAGGTTTGGAGCTCCTGAAGGCCCCAGGGACACTCAGGAGTACAACAGCAGCAGTCCCCCAGCACGTACCTCCTTGTACAGCGCGGTCTCCTGCAGCGGGATGGTCTCCTTGGCTTGGCCACTTCTGTAAAACCCAAACCACTGCAGGACAAAAAGCAACAGCTGCTGAAGGGCTCCCGGGAGCCAAGCAGGCTTCCAGCAGCTTCTGCTGGAGGCCACGTGTGTCAGGCCTGTGTTTGTGCCCAGCCTGCTCCTCACCGACCTCCAGTTCTGCCACCAAAACACAAAGCAGAAACGAGCCCCAAACAGCACCCGGGAGCAGCTCCTGCCCTGCCTTCCTCACCTCGGAGATCGGAGGGTCCACCATGGTATCGTTGAGGAATTTCACCATCACAAACTTCTTCAGAGCCATCAGGTTTTTCTTGTAGGTCTCGTTGATGCCCTGGATTGGAACAAGAGAACAGATCCAAGCCCTTGGGAAACCCAGAGGAAGGTGAGGGAAGCTGCCCCAACCTGCCCTTGCCCTGCACAGGAAGCCCTGGACTGCACCAGCCGAGAGGGTGGGAATGTGCCACGTCAACAACCGTGGGGCATTTCTACCCCGAGCTCTCCAGAGGAGCTCAGTGGCACAGCAGCTGCTCTGTCACACTCAAATCTCACTCATCAATCTGCCAGCAAAAATACTTTGGGATTCAGGGCAAAAAAAGTTCCCTTGGAGCTCCAGCAAAGCTGTTGCCAAGGAGAACCAACACGAATGAAGTCACTGCTAAAGCTTCTGCTCTCCTGGTCACACCATCATCATCCTCACCCTCTCCTGGTTGATGTCAGCCAAGAAGATGCTGTTTTTCCTGTAGTCCTCCTCCTTCAGCGGGTCGTGCCAATACTCTGCTTGCACCAAGCTGGAGAGGAGAGAAACCAGGGCTCAGCCTGGAGCCCCAGAGCTGCCCCCTGGCAGCAGGCTGAAGGTACTCACTGCTCCTGAACAGCTTGAGTGTAGGCTCCCAGATCCAGGGTCTTTCGGATCCAGTCACAGACGTGGGAGCTCTCCCCAGGACAGCGTGGGAAGCCGTACACGCCTGGGGGACGGAGAGGTGTCACAGCTCAGGGAGCCAAAATGAAATCCCTTAATCCCTCCTCTTAGAGAGCAGGAGCGAGAATTACCCAGGGAATCAGGCAGCCTTTAATCCTGCAATCCCATTAGACAGCCCTCCTGCCCCAGGGCCTGTGGCAAAGACAGTGGATGGGGAATGCTGAACGCTGTCCAGCTCACCTGGGCTGCTCCCAGGAGGCCTCAGGATGCTTCCCTACAAGTCTTCCCACTACACTACTCCCTTTCCTTGAGTCTTTGGCCTTCCAGATGCTGACTGTAAAATACCCTTGTGAGCCGGGTGCTTTAGTTTCACAAAGGCTTTGATCTATAGAAATTTCTCCCGCAATAACTAATCCCAGCTGCTCCCAAGGCAGACAAGAATTCTGCCCAGACAATGAGTCATCCACTTCCAAAGGTCCCTCCTCACTGCCAGTTAAGCAAGAGCAAGGCAAGAGATAATGCAGTTGGCTGACACTAATGACAGGGCCAAAGCACCAGACCCAGACGAGAGCAAAGGGACAGTTTCATTCACAGGAAAATGATCACAGCTTAAGAAGAGACAAAAACCCCCCATTCCTCCTGCCAAGAGGAGCCCCCCCCTCCCTGGTGGCCAGGGGGTGTGACAGGAGCTGGGAGGACACTACCTTGGTGCTGTCCCCCGACGGAGATCAAGGTGAGCATGGGAGGAGAAGGGCACCTCTGGGCCACGGCCCTCCTGGGGGGAAGGGGAAGGGCTGAGCTCTGGCTCCCACCCAGAGCTCAAGCCAAGGCCACAGGTGCTGCTGCTGCTGCCTGGGCCCGGCCACCGGCGTGGGGTTTGCAGGGAGAGTTCACCCTTCCTGGCAGGGAAGGGCTGCAGGGAACACGCTCCGAGCGCTCCTGCCTTTACGAAGGAGCCTGGCCCGGGCACTTTGTGTCTGTTTAGCACTTCTGAAGGGCTCTGGCTCAGCCTGGCCCAGCAGCAGTGCCTGGAGTGCACACTTACAGGAACTGGCCCCCCTGGGAGAAGCCCATGGCGTTGTAGCCGCCCTCGAGGCGCGGGTCCTTGGCGAGCTGGCTGCAAACCTCCCTCACCTGGGCGTTCACGTTCATGAAGAAGCTGTTCTCCACGTCCTGAGGGATTAGCCACACTGAAACGTGCCATCTGCACCCTGACAAAGCCTGGGGTTATTTTAAACTCTGCAAACACATCACTAACAGCTCTGGGTTTGAAAGGACCCGAGTTGTCACGGGGATGGAAGTGAAACTCCAGCTTTGAGACTTCCCTTCATCGCATTTTTATTCCTCCTCTGGCAAAACTGCCTTGTGACATTTCCCCAAAGTTCTTCACAATTTGAGTCCCTTCAAATTTTGTCTATATCTTTATATATAAAATTAAATTTGTAGATACAGTAAAAAAAAAAAATCAGACTTCATTGATCTTCTCCAGCACCCAGAAAATTACAGACATTGCACATTTTCCTGAGAGATTATTTAAATTCCACAGGGCTACATAAACCTCTCTGAGCCCACCAAGGTGCAGAAGGCTGGCTGATTCCTCTGAATGAATAAGCAGCTGAGCACCAAGGATGGCCAGGGATAAAGCTCTGCTCCAGCACAGCGTCTATCCCACGTATTACCTGCAGTGCTTAGAGTGTGCTAATCACTGGATTTGCATATTAATCCAATTTAGATGAGGGATTTCGTTCCCCCCAGTGCTTTTCTGCAGGTATTAGCTGGACTTTATTGGGTTCTGCCTGCCAAAGCTCTTTACTTCACCGAGCAGGGAAAGCCCGGCGGGAATGCCGCGCACGCCGAGGCCGCAGCAGCCCCGGCCCGCCCTGCAGGGACCCCCGCGCCCCCGGGCTACCTGCAGCAGGGTGTTTCCAATCTTGAGCGACAGGACGTAAATGCCGGGGATGTTTTTCTCCACCAGCTTCCGCACGTAGCCCATGCTCAGCGGGTNGGACCAATCGGGGGCGGGACCAGCCTCGGGGGCGGGGTCTCCGTGCGGGGGCGTGGCCAGGGCGGGGTCTCCCTCGGGAGTCGCAGGTTCGAGTCCCGGCCTTGCTCCATCAACTCCAAATCCCAAATCCCATGTCCCAAATCCCGGGACACCGCGTGGCTCTGCCTCCTTCCCCGCCCCGGCACACGCAGCCAGGAGATCCACGATCCCTCACGGCTGCGGAGCCACCTCTCCCCTGCGCGAGTGGGTGGGCAGGGAAGGAGCCCCCCAGGGCCGGGGGTGCCCCCAGGGGAGGGGACAGACCCCGCTGCCCTGCCAGGCCCTTGTGCTCGTGGGCTGTAAACCCGAGGGGTGAGTGAGGCCGTGCCGGGGCGGTTCGAGGCTGCCCACGCAGGGTCCTGCCAGCTCCGCTCTCGCTGGGAGGAAAAGCCTTTGGTATACTACACCTTTGGTATAGTCGCAGGAATTATTGCTCCTACTGCAGTTGGACTTCTCCTCAGCCAGGTACCTTGGGGCTGCAAACCAACAGCACATCCCTGGGAAAAAACCCACAAAGCTGTTTCCTTCTTTGAACTGAGTCAAAAATTACACCAAGCCACCCCCCTCTCCCAAAGAACACATGTGATGTAGCACCCGAGAAAACAGAGCTCTGCACTATTTTGGGGACACAGGGATGACTCAGAAAGCAGGAAGAGCTCCACATGGGACCCATCTGGGTGTACTTGGAGATGGGGAGACTGTCGAGGGAGTGGAGCGAGGGGGAAGCTCTGTGCCAGGCAGGAAAGCTTCCTGAATTCAGCACAGCACATAATGTTTCCAAAAATGCCAAGGCAAGAAATGCTTCTCCAGCAACAGGGGCTCTGGCAATTCTTCCCTGTGAGGGTGGGCAGGCCCTGGCACAGGTTGGACTGTGGCTGCCCCATCCCTGGGAGTGTTCCAGGCCAGGTTGGACAGAGCTTGGAGCAAGCTGGCCTAGTGGAAGGTGTTCCTGCCCATGGCAAGGTTGGAATGAGATGAGCTTTAAGGTCCCTTCCACCCCAAACCATTCCGTGATTTCCTGATTCCGTATGTCTGGAGTTGAGCAAAGCTCCTCTGCTGTTGGCAGGAGTTACAGGCAGAGGATGGAGATAAGTCAATGCCCAGTGAAGTGGGTGGCAGCAGTTGGGTGGTCACTACAAGGAGATAAAGGGAAGGATGACACCATTGTCCTCTCTTTTTGACCCCCAGGATCTCTAGAGTGGCTGGAGAAATTCCTCCCTCCTCTCTGCAGCCCTCAACCTCTTCGGCCTGATCTTCTACACAGCCTTTGGCAGTGGGACCACCCAGGACTGGAGTGAGAGCCACGGGACGGGGCACAGGGGGACATCCACCCCAATCCCAATCCGCTACCCTGGGAGGCTCCAGCCCTTCAGCCCAAGGGGCACTGCAGCAGGGAGGGATCCCAAAGGCACCCCTGGATTGCTGCGAGGCTGGATGCCAGCCCAGCCTGCAGCTCTTGCAGCAAAGCTGTTCTCACATGGAGGGAATCCACAATAAAGCACTGGTGGTACTTTTTAGCTCACGGCTCTTTGCACCCTCTGCATACACACACTCCTGATGCTTCTTTTTCCTCTTAATGGGACAAGCTGATTATTCATTTATCCTTCATCCCCTCTTAGAAGCAACTGGGGCTAAAAACAATTGATGGCATTACAGAGCTCAGCCTGGCAGCCCTGAGCACAGCCCCGGGGAGGCAGGGAAGGGGATCAACAGGGAAAGCCTTGGGCTGGAGCCTCACTGAAGGCATTTTCAGCTCAGAATGAAGAGAAGTCTGGACTCCTAGAGGGGTGTGAGTCTGCCCCCTTCCCAGAGAGGCTGTCAGCTCTGCTCCCAGCTGGCTGCCGTGATCCCCTCTGCTCCTGAACGAGTGCAGGCAGTGCCATAGGAGGATCCAGCTCCCAGGCAGAGCCCCAAACCCCACCAGTGCTCCCCTGAAGGGCTGCAGGGACACTGCCTTGTGTTCCAGGCGCTGTGAGAAGCTCTGATGAGATGCTCTCACTGCTGCTCAGGGGTGGAGAAGCTCCAACAGCGAGTCCAGCTCCTGGCCCTGCACGGGACACCCCAACAATTGTGCATCGGTTGTTTGGGGTTTTTTTTCTTTTCCTTTTATTATTATTATTATTATTGCTGGTGGTGTTGTCAGGATCATCAGTTCCAAATCCTGGCCCTGTGTGGGACACCCCAAGAACTGTGTTCCCCTTCCCTTTTGTTGTTGTTATTCTTGTTATCATTATTGCATTTGACTTTGTTTTCCTTTATTTACCAATTTAGCATTTATAAATTATTATTGTTGTTATTGTTGTCCGTTATTGTTGGTTTATTACTTGTTTTCCGTTATTAGCAATAATTAGCAACTGCTACTGTTGTTGGCATCCATTATTGTTGTATTTGCCCTGTTTTCCGCTATTAGCAATAATTAGCAATTATTGTTGTTGTTGTTGTCGTCGTCTATTATTGTTGTATTTGCCCTGTTTTCCATTATTAGCAACAATTATCAGTTATTGTTGTTGTTATTGTGTTGTTGTTATTGTTGTTGTTGTTGTCGTCGTCTATTATTGTTGTATTTGCCCTGTTTTCCGCTATTAGCAATAATTAGCAATTATTGTTGTTGTTGTTGTCCCTCACCGCCCTACGCGCCCCGTGTCCCGTTATTATCAATAATTACCAATTATAGTTGTTGTCCCTCACCGCCGTGTCCCCCGTGTCCCGTTATTACCAATAATTACTAATTATTATGGTTGTTGTTGTCCCTCACCGCCGTGTCCCCCGTGTCCCGTTATTACCAATAATTACTAATTATTATGGTTGTTGTTGTCCCTCACCGCCGNCCGCGCTTGGGCCTGGGCGGGGAGAGGGGAGCGGGGTCCGGCTGCGGGAACCCCCGGCCAGCCGTGCTGGGGACAGCGGGGCCAGCGGTGGGGCGTCCCCCGGGATGTCCCCCTCGGTGCCCCCCTCGGTGTCCCTCTCTGTGTCCCCCGGGATGTCCCCTCTGTACCCCCCGGATGTCCCCCTCGGTGCCCCCGCGATGTCCCCTCGGTGTCCCCGTGATGTCCCCTCGGTGTCCCTCTCTGTACCCCCCGGATGTCCCCTCGGTGCCCCCGCGATGTCCCCTCGGTACCCCCGGGATGTCCCCCTCGGTGTCCCTCTCTGTGTCCCCCGCGATGTCCCCCCGGTCACCTCCGGTGTGGTTTCTCCGCAGCAAGACCAAGGTGAGAAGGAGAACCCCATGCGGGAGCTGCGGATCCGCAAACTCTGCCTCAACATCTGCGTCGGGGAGAGCGGGGACCGGCTGACCCGCGCCGCCAAAGTGCTGGAGCAGCTCACGGGACAGACGCCCGTGTTCTCCAAAGGTCAGCGGCGCGGGGGCTTCTTTGCCCGGTTGTTTTCCCGGTTGCTCCTGTTGTTTTCCTCCCTCTCACGCACGTGTGGAGGGTGCAGGGGCAGCGCGGCTCTCGGGAAGGGGCTCCTCGGCAGAGCCGCTGCGGGAAGGGCCGCCCAGGTGTGGGTCCTGCTGGAGAACTGAGGGCCTTAAATATTCAGGGGCTGGCGGGGGGTTCTGTCAGGTCAGTCCTGCTTCCAGCCCCTGCTGCTGCTCTGCCAGCATCCCTCAGGAGCGGCTGCCTCGGCTCGCTGTAATTCCCTGTCATTCTGGGGAGGTGAGGCCCCGAGTGCCCCGGGTGGTTGCTCTGGCTGTCCCCTGAGCGTGGTTGTCGCTGCCCACAGCCCGGTACACCGTGAGGTCCTTTGGCATCAGGAGGAATGAGAAGATCGCTGTTCACTGCACGGTGCGCGGGGCCAAGGCAGAGGAGATCCTGGAGAAGGGGCTGAAGGTGAGAATTTGGGTTGGGTCTTTGGTTTCTGAAAGAACAAAACTCCTCCATTGCGACTGGAGAGGTGCGTGGTCCGAAATGTTGCACCTCGTGCAGGCACAGGGCAGTCATGGGTACAGTATGAAACGTGGACTGAAATGTTCATGGTTTCCTTGGCTGCTGTTTCATCCTCATTAATGAGCTCGATTTGGGGGGATTTGTCTTTGCTGCTGGGATTTGTGAGCAGGCTGGCGGAGGAGGATCTCAGGGATGAGGACTTCCCAGCATGTGAGCAGGCTGGGGGTCTGGTAGCAGCTGGCAGAACACGCAGGACTTGTTGCTGCCAGGCAGGAACAAAACAGTGACCAACAACCAACATTTCAGGTGCGAGAATACGAGTTGAGAAAAAATAACTTCTCAGACACAGGCAACTTTGGCTTTGGAATCCAGGAACACATCGATCTGGGCATTAAATATGACCCCAGCATTGGTATCTATGGCCTGGACTTCTACGTGGTGAGTATTCCCTGTTTCCCTGAGCTGCTGGGCTTGTGGGAAAGCTCTGGAAGGGTGACTGGCTCTCATTGGACTTGCTGCCAACTGCTGGAAGATAAACTTGGTTCTAATCTGAGATTCCCAGGGCTGCCATAAAAGCCCTGATTTATGAAAAGTCTTACAAAGCCTCTTCAGAAGTAAATGCTGTTGTTCTGACACTGAAACAGCTGGGCTGGGTTTGGGGAGGGACAGAGAGCAGCAGTGCCTCAGGCAATGAGGCTTCACTGATGTGGAAGTTCCAGGCTTCCCTCCTAGAGAACTGTTTAGTTTAAGAAAACCAGAAAATGCCAGGATGCAGCAGCGCTGTTGGTCTCCTCCTGCAGGTGCTGGGCAGGCCGGGCTTCAGCATTGCTGACAAGAAACGCAGGACTGGCAACATCGGGGCCAAGCACAGGATCGGGAAGGAGGAAGCCATGCGCTGGTTTCAGCAAAAGGTAAAGGCCCTCTTTATTTTGGCATCCCGAGGATTTCCAAGCAAGGCCCAGCAGAATGCTTCAGGGAAGGGCTGCACCAAGTTACTGGGCGGGGGAAGATCTTATCAGTGGTTAAATCATGGATTTTTCCTGTCCCAGAGCATTTGAGCATGAGTGCTGTTTGTGCTTTTTTTGTTTTGTGTGTCTGCTGAACTGAAAGAGCAGCTCTTGCAGGAGAGCTGGAAGGAAGTAGCAGCTCTTGTGTAACAGGCCCCCACAGTTTTTGGAGGTGTTCCATATACATGGATTGTGAGTGATGAGGCAGGGTTAGGATTTGTTGATCTGACACAGCTCCCAGCTCAGATGCCAGACTTGGAGGATGGAGTGATCCAAATAAAACAAGTTCTTGGGTCCACATAATGAATAATTGAATAATGAATGGGAGCTGCTGAAAGCTGGGTTGGAAATCTCAGAGGTGGGGACTGCAGATAGTGTTTCAGAGGTGGAAAGGATGAGTGGTCTGTCTCGAGGCTCTTTGCTTGTGCAGGGAAGGCTCCAGTCAGCTCCTGCTGAATCCCTTTTCCCTCCTCCTGCCTGGGTTTGCTTACTGTGGCACAGTTACTTTCAGAGCCCAAATTTTGGGACCGTAAAAGGGATGAGAGTGGTTCTGGTCAGGCCAGCCTGGCCAGGGTGGGGCTGCTGAGCAGAGCTTAATGCTTGTCTGAGCACAGCCCCCTTGGGCATTCCAGCACAGCAGCAGGTACAGAGGCAGTTGGCTTCAGGAAGACTGGTGGTGGCTCAGAATGGCTGTGGTGGCTCGGTTTTCTGCACAGCAACACTTTTCTTTTACCTGACGGTGATTTCTCACTTGGTTCTTTCTTTTTCTTTCCTCGTAGTATGATGGCATCATCCTTCCTGGTAAATGAGCAGTTCCTGTTACCAAAAAAGTAAATAAAATTTTCTAACCCTTAACTTGTGTTGTGAGTTTTGTGGGAACTCCTCCAGACCTGGGAGTGAGGGTCACTCACACTCAAAAGGCAGCAGAAGGACCTGGCCTGATGAAGAGAACACACCTGTTGAGGAGCAGGGGTTGGATTTGCATGGTCCCGTCTCCACTATCCAGCTGCACAATTAATACGGAGTTTTAGGTGAGTGTAGAAAGAAGAAATAGGTGATTTTTGATTACTGGAGTTGTGGAATTGAATTTCTGCAGGGTTAAATTCCTGAGGGGAGCAACCTCGCTGGGTGTCTGCAGACCATCATCCATGCATGGTGAGAAAGGTGAGGAGCCTTGTAATGGGGGTACAGGTGTCCTGCTGCTCCTGAGGACATTTGATCAAAGGAAAACCTCCCACTGACTTATGTACAATCTGGGTCAGGCCACGGGAAGGATGGAAACTGCCCCCCAAGTCCTGCACCCCTCTGAGCTGCGTGGAAGGCTTTGAGGGCCATGACTGCAGCAGGGGATTCTCAACTCAACCTGTTCCAGCACTGTGGCTATGTCACAAAGGGCTGGGGATTTTGGGTGGTTGCCTTGGTGAACTGGGAGCACCCGCTGGTCCCTGGGGTGTGGGGCCATGCTCGGCCCTGCTGTCTGGGGTGACACCAGACTCCAGGCAGAGCAAGGTGGCAATCACAGGGTGTGTTTTGCCTGACTCAGGCACAGTAAGGCACAGACAGGATGAATCACATCCCAGCAGCTCCTAGAGAGGTTCCCCCTAGCAGAGTGGTGAGGTGAACCCCCCTCCCCAGGACAGGGTGTCCATGGCCCCCTCAGCCCCTCGGGCACAGTGAGGCACCACTGGGTAACCTATGGGACCAGCTGCCCTTTGGGGTGGCCAGTTCAGTGAGCAGGCGAAAGGAGGGAAAAAAAATCAGTAACAACAAAAATCCAGCTTTTGAACATTCCCATATTCCATTTGGAACTCCAGTCTGGAACCATGCAGTGACCACCACCCCTCCGAGAGAGCTCGGAGCAGCCAATATATGAGGGAACAAATCTGGCCAGAAATAGCTGTGGCTGTGCTGTCTCACATGTCTGGGGCTGTTTATTGTGCTTGGCCACAAAGATCAGGTTTCCTTAAACTGAGTAATCAGCTCGTATTTAGCACTGGGAGAGAAGGAGACTCCAGCAAAAACATGGAGAAGGGAAAAGTTTAGTAGAAGTCCTGCCAGGAAGGAGGATTCAGGACTGAGCTGGGGTGGGAGAGAAGCAGTGTCAGCCCAGTTGAGCCCAGTGTGCTGGGGAAAGCAGGGGGAGCAGGGATGACTCAGGAGCCACAGGGATTCAGGAGCAAAGTCCCAGGCACTTGAGCCATCCCTGGAATTGTGGTGTTCCACGGGGCTACCCCAGTTTACACCACTGAGAGCTTGTCTGTCTGTCATATCCTGGAGTGGGTGTCACTCCTGAGACCGGGACACAAACACTGCTCTCACCCTGTGTTTGGATAGGAACCAGTTCCTGACACCAGCTCAGCACTGGGAGCAGGAACTGGGATTTACCCTTTCAGAGCAACAACACTTGGATGTTTTCAAACACACAATATGTTCAGACTATCCATTCCTTGGGAAAATCTGCTGTTTCAGCTCTTCAGCTGGATTCGAAGTGAAAACATGGGCTAAATATTGGAATTTCACAGGAAATAAAATACTTTTTTCCAGGTTTTCTCTCCAGATCCCTCAGACTTGCAACTCCCTGAGACAGCACTGCAAGAGCATCCTTACTGCCAACAATCCCAAGGAGGAGCAGGACTTGTTCCAGAGGGAAGTGACCACTCTGTTGCTCCCACCCTGAGGCTGTTCCTCAGGAGACAAGAAGGAAGTTGTTCTGGGATACCACAGAAGGGTTTTAACACTTCACACAAGTACAGTGGAGCCATGAGAAGTTTTGGACTGGGATCCTTCCTGTCCCTTGGGCGCCTCTGACAGACTCCAGCTTGAAGGATGTTTAAGTTATTGCAGAGTGTGGCTGTGGGAGGGCAGAGCGACCTTTACTACCTGCACTTAACACAAAATGGGACATTATTGCTGCTCCTGATTGAAACAGTAACTTGAAAGGAGTGTTTTTCTTGCAGATTAATCCTGGCTGCTGGATAAATCTAGGGAGCTGGAGTGATTTGAAGAGATTTCAAAGGGCCCAGACAGAAAGGAGGGAAGACAGGGAGGGAAGGTATTTTCACAGCTTTTTATAAAGTTGTCCTGACATCCTTTCAGTGCTGCATCATATTCCTGAGCCAACAGCAGGACCTACACTGAGTGACCCTGTGTCTTCAGAAAGTTACGTCAGGATCATTTTCCCTAATATCTTCTCCTTTACCTGCTGGTGCCTCTAGCCCTGGGTTCAACCAGGGTCTGAGTCACAGCAAACTCCAAGCCAGCCTGGACACTGCAGTCCCAGGCACTATTTTGCTGCTAATAATCCCTCCAGCCCCATTTTAGAAAGCACCAGAGTCTTTCCCCATGACATTATTTCCATTATTCAGCAGTTCCCGTGCCCCACACCAGGTCTGTGCAGATCCTGCCGGGTGAGCCCCAGCTCTCTGTGACTCACCAAAGGCTGGGTCTGCTCTTACCTTGCTCTCAGACTGGTTAGTCCAGGGTGGAAGCTCTGCCCAGCACCAGGATCTGCAGGCTGAGGCACAGAGACCCTCAACTTTCACCACGCAACACCCTCCTCCCCCCTCTCCCTCCCAGCCAGCTGACTGCTCGTGTCACTTCTACGTTTACAGCAGGCTTTTGTGGGGGGTGTGAGGTCAGTGGGGGACAGGAAGGGGCTGGACTCTGGCCCAGACTCAGACCTGGAAAGGGCTGGACTCAGGTGGGGTTGTTGGGGTGTCCTGTGCAGGGCCAGCAGTTGGACTGGCTGATCTTTGTGGGTCCCTTCCAGCTCAGTTCTGTGATTCCGTAACCACAGGCTGGGCAGGGTTCCCTGGCTGATGCCAGGGGCGAGGGGATGAGGAGGCAGCCCTGGGCTCCTCGGTGCGGGAGGGACAAGGAGCTGCTGGAGAGGGCCCGGCGGGGCCCAGGGAGGTGGTTTGGGGCCTGGAGCGTCTCTGTGACGAGCAGAGACTGCGGGAGCTGGGGCTGGGCAGGCCGGGGAAGGGAGGGCCGGGAGGGGATCCCTCAGCCCAC
>VWZF01004464.1:214531-230866 GCA_013396755.1 Sclerurus mexicanus | reverse complement strand
TCCCCGTGGCAGGGACGGGCCGGGGGCCCTCCCGGGGCCCCGCTGTGGCCCCGGTGACGCGCTGGCGGGGGGCAGGAGGGGCCGGGGGGCTCAGCCGCGGTGATTTAGGGGGCTGGAGGGGGGCAGGACCCCCAGGAGCCCCCCGAGGGGCCGCGGGGTGGGTCGGACCGAGGGGCTGGCTCCTGCCCCGGCTCCCCGGGCCCCTCTGGCGGGGCAACCTGGCCCTGCCGAACGTGCTGCCCCGGCTCCGGCGTGTCCTGTGCGAAAGGGGGAGCTTTCACCTCTGTTGTGGCTGTTCTGGGCCGGGGTGCGTGCAGTCGGGGTGAAAGGGGAGGCTGTGCCCCTGCTCTGCGCTTGGCTGGCTTTGTTTAAGCGAGGCAAACACCTGCACAACTCTCTTTCCAAGATGTGCCGCTGCCCAGGAAGAAGAGAGCGTGGTCAAGTGCTGACCCCTTGAAACGGGAGCCCCTGTGCCAGCTCCAGCCTAGCTGGGGCTGGTGTGATGGGATCTGGTTACTGTCCTCACCCTGCCAGCCAGGACCAGAGCAGGGTTTAGCTGGTGCAGCCCCAGCTGGAGCTGAGGGACTGCCGAGGAGCCAGATCTGGGCTCCGTGGTGCTGAGAGCACAGGCGAGACTTCAGGTCGTGCACAGAGAGTGCTGCTGTTTCCTGAGCCTCGTGTCCGCTTGGGGCAAGCAGTGCCTGTGTGCGTTCCTGGGGCACTGCAAGTCTTGGGCACTGTTTGCACAGCCCGACTTTTCTGCAGTGACCTCGTGCTGAAAAGTCGTTTCTCGCTCTGTTGATCCTGTGCAGTTTTGCAAGGGCAGGCAGAGGAGGTAAAGCAGGGCAATGACTTCAAAACCTTTTCCCTTCCCCAGCAGGAAGGTCCTGTGACCTGCACTCTTTATTTCTGGTACCTTTCCAACTGTATCCTTGAAAGCATTAGTGTTTTTGAGCTTGAATTTGGTTGCCGCTTCATTGTCTTGACGGATCTTGTGAGGACTTTCCTGTGCCAAAACGTTTACCCCGTCGGCAGGACAAAGGCAGGGCATCCCTGGGTGCTGCCCACACCTTGCAGCATTTCCAGCCTTCACTTTTCTTGCCTTGTCCTTTGAAAACATTTTATCAGGAATGTGAAAGAACAATATTTGCCCAGTATCGTGTTCAGCTCATTGCCTTGCTGAAAGGTGTTAAGTATTATTATTGGTTTTAGGTGAAAATTGGCACAGAACGGTGTGAGGGAAATTTTGGACTGTGCTGTAATGGTTTGGAAAGAGTCTTTTTTTTCCAGCAGAGAAGGTACAAACTCTGCTGCAGGACTGAGGGAAGAAAGAGGAGAAGGAAAACATGAATAAGAGCATCTTCACAGAGAGGAAGCAGCCAGGCTGTGCTGAAGTAATTTGATATTAATCTGTGTTTTTAGTGTCGTAATGGTCTGGATGAGTTTTGGAATAAGAAAACAGTCCACCCATGTTCAACAAAACCTATCGGGGCTGGAACTAAGGGAAGTTTTTATGGATTGTGTCTTGTGGGTGATTGAAACTCTGCTCTGTACTGGGGTGTTTAGGAAGAGCTTTGTCGTGTGTGCTTGATCTGGTGTCTCACAAGGTAAAGGTCTGGTGTTCTCTGTCTTCTGCCTGGCTGCCTTTTCCTCACAGGCCTCGTAGGATCTTGGTTATTTCTGAGATGAGCTGCCAGATTTACAGTCACAGAATCTTTGGGGTTGGAAAAGACCTCCAGGATCATCGATCGAGACCAGCCTTTGACCAAACCCTTCCATATGCACTCAGTGCCACATGGAGTCATTCCCTGAACACCCCCAACAGGGGTGGGAACTCCACCACCTCCCTGGCAGCCCCTTCCAGTGCCTGACCACCTTTTCCATGAAGAAATTCCTCCCGATGTCCAAAATTCTTCCTGATGTCCCTTGGAGCGGGTTTGGCTGATTTCAGTGGCAGGCAGTGGGATGTACCCCATCAGCTCATTTCCACAGGAAATACAGATTAGTACAGGTTTTTCAGCCTGGCTGCTCTGGAATTGTCTCAGTCGGTGCATCTCATGCACGAGGACTTGTGCTCCACAGAGGTTGCAGGCGGTGACTGGGGTGGGTGTGGAATAGCCCAGCTCTCTGTGAGACATGTTCTGGATCAAATGTGTGGGTCCCCTGGTCTCAAGCCACGTGGAGAACAGCATTCCCACTGAGAACAGCACTTTTCTTCCTAGAATTCAGCCCTGAAGGCAACACATAACTAAAGAGCTGTGGGAGATGCTACAGCAGGGTGTAGCTAGGAAATAATTGGGAGGCTTTGAGGAGACCAGAACAAGTCCTCCCTCGGCTCTTAGTCTCGTGGTGGGATTTTGTAAGCTCTGAAACAACCTTTCTAGGAAGTTAATCAGCTTATAGAGATGCTATTGTCCTGTTTGACGTGTTCTATCTAGTACAAAATCCATCCTTCTTCCCCTTCCAGTGGATCTTTGTGCACAGTAGTCCAAACTCCTTTATTACCAGTGCCAGCAGGAGCTTGGCCTTCCTAGAGGGATCCTGACTCCTGAACTGTGGCAGGCCTTGCCTGTCTGAGGGAAGGCAGCAGAGCTGGGCTGTGTCTTTGCTCTCTCTGGTTTGATGGCTTCAGTTGCCAGTGCACTTGTTGAGCAGCTGTGCTGGCAAGGTAACAGCAGCTCCTCTTGGTGTCAGCGTTTCAGTCTTCTAAAACAAGAAAACCGAAAACTTCTGTCACAGTTATTAAGTCCTAAATATAAAGGAGTGGTTTCTAGTGAACAGGAACTGTTCTGCTTTTGCTTAGGCCAGGTGAACCCTTCTCTGGGTGGTGAGGAGGGTTTTCTCTCTTGAAAGCAATAGCACTCTTAAAATGGCTTAAAAGAACTAATTTCCTTCAGAAAGGCAACTTGCAAAGCTCTCTGATCCTTGCACGGTGGACGTGGGGGTGACTGGAATAGCTCAGGCTGACAGTGCTGATTTGAGCACGAGCACAGTGTTTTAAAGAGAAGATCTGGATCAGGGGCAGCCCTTTGTATGGCATATAGCATAGGAGTGCTGAGCAAAGCCTGGGCTGTATAGGGGCTATAATAATGGGAATGCTGATGAGGCTGGACTGTGGCTATAGCTGAGCTGTGGGAAATAATGTGAGGGGCAACAGTGCTGTCAGATGTGCTCTACCATGTGCTGTAGCGACAGAGTCAATAGACGTGGGTGAAGCGATGTCCCAAACCACCTGGGTGGCAGAGGTACAAGTGCGCCCCATTCACCTTGGATCCCAGAATCATCAGGGTTGGAAAAGAACTCCAAGATCAAGTCCAACCTACGACCGATCCCCACCTTGTCACCCAGACCAGAGCACTGAGTGTCACGTGCAGGCGTTTCTTGGACACTTCCAGCCCTTTCCAATGTCTGACAACCCTGTCAGTGGAGAAATTCTTCCTGCTGTCCAACCTGAACCTCCCCTGGTGCAGCTTGAGGCCGGTTCCTCTTGTCAAGCTCCTGCTCGTTGCTGCGGCGCACGTTGGAGTCCCTGTCCCGTGGGGTGGCTGTAGGTGCTGACAGGGCCATGCTGGGGCTGTGTGGAGGAAAACGCTTCCCTGGTGTTTGCTGAAGGGAAGAGCAATGAGTGGGATGAGGGGCAGTGGCTGTGGATGAGATCAGGTGCCTTTTTAGCACCTGAGAGGAGAGAGACTGTCAGCAGCACTGGCCCAGTGGAGGGCCAGCAGAGGAGATAAGGGTTCCCCTCTTTGGTCTTTAAAAGCGTCTAGAAACCTTCCTTTCCCATTTTTGTATTTGTTCCCACCCCTCTTGCCAAGGGATGCTATTCCAGCACTACCTTCTGAGAGTCACAAGCTCCCGAGTCCCTCCTTCCTCTTGCTGTGTGTCTGTTCCTGATGCTTCAAGCAGATTTAAGTTTGTGAGGAAAACACTAATATCCGAGTGTTATAAGTCTCTGAGATGGGTTCCCTTAGGCAAAGAGGTGGTAATTTCTTTGCAGTTGGCCCTCGTGTTCAGCTTCTCAGGAGCTGTTTTGGAGGCTGACAGCAGCTGGCAGCCACTTGGATCTTTCTGACAGACTCTCAGGCAGTGCAGAGTTTTCCTCCTCCCTAGTCCCGGTCTGTGGTTCCATGTGACAACTCAACACTTTTCCTCTTGTCTCCGCAGCTGCTGAAAAGTCTGAAGAGGCTCTCAGAGTTGCCCATCACAGTTGACATTCTCGTGGTAAGAGCTGTGAAATCTCTCCCTCTTTCATCGTGTCTGTCGAGTCACAGGAGGAGTGTTTTCCACGGAGAGGCTGCTTTCCCTGGAACAGGGTGTGTTGCCTTGGCCACCTGCTCCTGCCTGGTGTCATGGGCCTGATTGTGATAAGGTCCTGGAAGTGCCAGGCACGGGGAAGGAGCATGTCAGAGCAGGTGGGGAGCTGTGGGGGACAGTTTGCCATCCTCAGTTCTTCCAAAAGCTTAACACTTGACTGGGATGCGAGAGTCGGAGCAGATCCCAGTGGTAAATCAGCATGAAATTAGGAAGTGCTAATCCTTACAATTATTAATGTCTTCTGTCTTCAAATTTATCAGCTGTCATGGCAAATACGACTTGGTTTATTAGTACAAACAGACTAAGGTAGAATTTAGTCTTTGATTTATATGTCGTAAATGACATAATGTCAGCAGAAAACAAAATAAATGTGATATCTTTGCTATTAGATCAAGGAGTTTTATTCCTACCTCGCAGCAGTAGGTGCTGTGTTGACTTCAGTGACTCTGTAGGAAGTTTAGCAGGGGTGAGAATGCCTGTTCTGCTAAGATGGATTCATGTCTTGGCTCTCTCACGAAGGAGACGGGCGTTGGGAAGACTGTGAACAGCCTACGGAAACACGAGCTCGTGGGAGACTTTGCCAAGGACCTGGTGGCCCGGTGGAAGAAGCTGGTGCCAGTGGCCCAAGAGGCAGAGAGGTGAGTGAACCTCGTGGAGGAGCTTTGGGATGTTTGTGCAGGGCAACAAACCTCTCTGGAAGAACTCCTAACACGGCTGTCTGACTCTGCCTGGGGGTTTTGCCTTGTTTTGGGCCGGGGTTCCTTTGCTGGCTGTGGGTGCCAACGGCTGCAGTTTGGTGTGGAAGCAGCGGGCCAATGTTCAAGGGTTTGATGAAGAGTTTAGCAGGAGGAGATGCCAGAAAAGTGCCTTAAATAAAACAAGAGATGCAATCTGCTTGCTCCCCATTCTATGGTGCTAAAGGCAGGAAGTTCTAGGCCCAGGTAGAGGCAGTGGTTTGCTTTGAAGGAAGTCTGTAGTGAGCCAAAATCCTGTGGAAACTGGGAGTTACTGACGGCAGGCATGTTGTAGTAACAAAGCAATGAGATCAAATAGATTTGAGTGCTAAAGGCCCAGTTATTAATGGGAATTTAAATGACTGGTATCCCTGTGTGCTTCCCTGGGGACACAGGGGAACACAGGCACCACACAGCCAGGGCGAAGGTTCTGTACACATCTGTCTTTGGTCCTAATAAAAGTGTTTAATCAATTATTGCACTAGAAATGCAGTTTTTAAATCCCTGAGTGTTGATGTGCCTGGGAAAATTAGTGGCATTCTTACCACAAAGCTACCGAATACAGCCTCAGTCTTCTGTAAGAGGTATTCGAGTTCACGTGGGCCATAGGGAATGGCTCTTTTCATTCACAGTGGGAAGTTTTAATCTGACTGTTTTGTTTTCTTCTCCCTTCAGAAATAACTTGGACTCTGAAGACCGTGACTACGAGAGGAGCAGCTCCAGCAAAAGGCATCAGGAATCCTCCCCCAGAGAGGATGAGGAGCCTGAGCAGGATTATTCAGAACCCTTCGAGCCATCATGCAGCCAATCCTACAGCCCAGATCATAGGGAAAAGAAGCCCAAAAGGTACCCCAGGCCTGAGAGAGCCCATGAGACTTACGGCTATAGCAGCCACCAGGGGAAGGGTTGGGGCAGATCCTCCCCGGTGCTCTCTTCAGATCAGGAGTACTCGGACTGTGGACACGCCGTGTCGCCGGGGCCGAGTGAGAGCCCTCGGGATATGGACACAGACCCTTACGCCTCTGAGGAGCAGGAGGAGCCCCCAGTATTGCATCGGAAAGCCAGCAAAGGCCACGGCCTTCAGGAGAAGCCGGGGGGAGGCCGGAGCTCCGGCGACTCCTGCGACAAAGGGAACGCGAGCCGGAGCAAAGAGCACAAATCTCACAAGAAGCAGCGGCTTGATGGCAGAGGGGACGAGAGGAGCTCTGCCTTCAGCCCGGAGAGGTTGCACAAGAGCTCTCTGAAGGAGCAGCTCCGGGAACCCCCCGCGGCAGCGGCCAGCAGGGAGAAGCATAGGACGTCAGATGGCAGCAAGAAGGAGAAGAACCGAGAGAGCAGCACCTCCAAAAAGGAGAAGCTGCACACGTTGCCGCCTTCGGAAGAGCCTTTGGACAACCATGTTAAGAAGCAGAAGCATCGGGACTCTGAAAAAAGCAAATTGGAAAAGCCCAAGCTGGGCCTGGAGCCCTCCAACACGGAGCGGGAGAAGCGGAAAGCCGAGACTGACTCGGCAAACAGGATCAAGGAGAAGGGGGGTTCTGGGAGCCTAAAATCCTCAGAGGGGAAGCGCAAACTCTGCGACGTGAACAAAAAATCTGTGGGTTTTTCCTCAAATTCTGGGGAGGGGGAAGCGGAGGACGAGTTTGAACAACCTACAATGTCCTTCGAGTCGTATCTCAGCTATGACCAGCCCCAGAAAAAGAAAAAGAAAGTGGTCAAACCCTCGGCTGGGTCAACTGGGGAGAAAGACCGAGGGCACAGCAAACAGAATGGATCCAAAGCCAGCACCAACAGCTCGAGCTCGAGTCAGAAAAGTCCAAGCCACAAGAGAACGAGTGAGAAAAAGGCAGAGAAGAAACCTCCAGAGCCTCCTAAACCAAAGAGGGTAAGGTCTGGAAGGATGTGACAGAGAGCAAAGATGTTGGGATCAGCTGCTCTCTGTCTCTGCCATCTGGGGCTTGTTAGTTTTCCCCTTGGAAAAGGCAGTGAAGAAGGAGGGGAAGAAAGGAATGCAATGGGTGTTTTTTATGTTTGTTCAAAAATGGGGAGAGTAAAAGAGAAAACCTTCAGCTAAATACTCAGTGTGGATGAGTGTTGGATGTGATGCCCTTGTTAAACAGGCAGAGCATCGGTAGAGGTGAGTCAGCTTAGAATGCAGCCCAGTGTTCAGTGCATCTCCTGCTAACAGGGTTCCCATGTCTCCCCTCTCGAGTATTTATGCTCCAAAATGAGTCCCTTTTTATCTATATTGGTGCTACAGTTCTGTGAATGAGATCTGTTGGTGTCCCGAAATGGGAGAACTGATGTTCCAGTGCAGCTTATTGCAGAAGACAAACCTCCCTTTGTGAAAGCTTGGAAAATGAGCAACATTTCTGCTCCTGTTCGGTGTCACGTGGGGTGCCAGGGTGTGGTGTGTAAATAGGGACTAACGTGTAAAACCTTTACTGTTTCATCTTTTTGCTGAACTTTGAAGCACTTGGCTCTTCAAAAAGTGGCTTTTATAAAGTTAACAGCATCTTAAACTCTGCTTTGCCATTCATTCTAAGAAGTGCCTCGTATCAAAGATTTTGGTTTCCCTCAGTTTGTGACATTCACTTCTCAACCACTGCAGAGTTTTTTGCAGGAGGAAAAGAAGAGGCAGAACAGGTAAATGAGTGTTTGAGATGAAGGATACATTTCTGCCTGTCCTGGGTAGGTTAAAGACGTGGATGGCTCTTACTGGAGGAAGCTGAGTGATTCAGATCCCAAATTTTGGCTTCATTGTATTGGCAGCCCAGACAGAGCCACCCCCTGAGGCTGTTTCCTGGTGGGAACTGGTCAGCGTTGAGTGGTTTATTCAAAATATGAAAAAAAGTGTAGCTCAGTGGTGTTTGTATGCTGGTGGGATGTCACATTCTCCTGTATTCCTGTCTCACCTGCACGTGCACCCTCTCATTCCAGATAATCTTAGATGTGGTACCAACATTACCAGACATCCCACTGCCCCCAATCCAGGCTAATTATCGTCCTCTTCCCTCCATCGAGTCCATTGCCTGCTCCCAGACAAAAAGGAAAGGTATGTTGGGCAGGAAAACAGGTCTGGAATGGGCCAGTTTGTGGGAGAGAGCAGGAGTGGATGCTGGCTGGGTCCAAGTCTCTCTATTGGGGTCTGCCCAGGGTCCAGGTTTCAGAAAAAAGCAGCTGCTTCCCCACGTGCTCCAGCAGAATTGAGGAGGATCCTTTGCTGACCCTTCTTTGGGGTTTGGGCTCTGGACTTTCCCTTCCTGAGCGAGGGTGCAGGTGTCTTGGATAAGACTTGGCCCTTTGGGTTGCTTCTGGATCAGTCCAGTTTGAGTGTCCGTGGTGTTCAGCTGGGTGGGCTCCTCAGGGCTCTGCTCCCTCCTCACTGCGCGCCTGTCCCCTCCCAGCGGTGTCCTCGCCGGCCGAAGAGAGCGAAGCAGGTTTCACGGGCCGCCGGTTGAACTCCAAAATGCAGGTGTACTCGGGCTCCAAAACCGCCTACCTGCCGAAGATGATGTCCCTGTACCAGCAGTGCATCAGGGTGCTCAGCAACAACATCGACTGTGAGTGCCTCCCCGCATGTCTCAGCCTGTTACACTGGCCGGGGGTTCGTGCGAATCCCCGCGGCGCCCGGCCCGGGCTGTGGGAGCAGCTGCCCCTTGTCACGGGGCGTCACAGAGAAGGGCCACATCTCCCTGGAAGCTCGGGTGCTGCAGGGATCAGCACCCTGGATGCTTTCAGGCAGTGCTAAAGCGCTGGAAGTTGTGGCAAACGGAGCCTGCACAAGCACTTCTTAACGTGGAGGTGCTGGTGCTTCAGGTCCCCTTCCCCTGGCGCTGTGAGCCGTGCAGTGCTGTGGTTTTTCCCACTCCTTTGTAAAGTGTCAAGCCCTTTCCTCGGCAAGGAAGGAGCAGGATAAATAACACTCTGTGCATCCTGCCTCTCTCTAGCAATCTACGAAGTGGGTGGTGTCCCTTTCTCCGTGCTGGAGCCAGTATTGGAGAGATGCACCCCGGAGCAGCTGTATCGCATCGAGGAATGTAACCACGTGAGTGCCTTGGCCTGGGAAGGGGTGTGCCATGGAATAGTCATGTCCTGTCCTCATCTGCAGTGGCAGAATCATAGAGAGCAAAGCTTTCTGTGACAAGAGGTGGCTTTTGGTAGTCCCGAGTTCCTGGATGTGCCATCTGCCCCTCCCTTGCTGCAGTTCCCTCTGTGGAATTCCAGTGGTGCTGACACTGAGGGAGGGGGCAGTCGAGGTGTCGGGAGAGGTCCCAGCTCGGTGTGGGTTTGCTGCAGGTGCTCATTGAGGACACGGATCAGCTGTGGCACAACCACTGCCTGCGGGACTTCAAGAACGAGAAGCCGGAGGAGTTCGAGTCGTGGCGGGAGATGTACCTGCGGCTGCACGACGCGCGCGAGCAGCGCCTGCTCATGCTGGCACGGAACATCGGCTCGGCTCACGCCAACAAGCCCAAGGGTAGGGCTGGGGGAGGGTGCTTTGGAGGGGCTGCCTTAAAACTCCTGCAGTTCAGGAGTCGCGTAGCTCTGTGTTCTGTACGTGGTGGCCTTTGCTCGGTGATTTAGCAGCCTCTCGCTTTCCTCCGCGGTGGTGTCGGTGCGGAGCGGTGTTTTGATATTTTACTGCAGGGGCGTGTAGGGCTGAAAAAGCAGCCCCTGTTCCAGAGTGGCTTCTCCATGCTGGGCTTGAAGAAAACTAGAGTGGGGAGAAGCGTTCCTGCTCTTTTGGTGGATGTAATGAGAACTGCTGAGCTGATCAGTCTGATTTCTCACAGCTCATGCTGTGACTGCGAGAGGTTCAGACCTTGGGGAAGAGACTGTCACCAGAGCTTTGGAGTGGGTGGACTGGGGAGAGGTGGATGAACTTGAAGACAAGCACTGAGCAGCCTCCTTTATAGGCTTTACATGTAAGTGACATTTTCCTCTGGTCTCTTGCAGGAAGGGTGGCCAAAATGGCCTTTGTGAACTCTGCGGCGAAGCCCCCTCGAGACGTGCGAAGGAGACAAGAGAAGTTTGGAACTGGAGGGCCTCTTCTGCCAGAGAAGACCAAGTGAGTGTTTCTCAGTAGCAGTTGCTGCTCAGGGCCTCCTGCCAGCGTCCCCCTGGAGCTCTGCATGGGGCAGGAGAGGATACCCAGTGTCTGGGCGCTCCTTTTGCAGTGAAACTTGTAACTCTCGTGGCCTGTTTCTTGCTGGGAAGCACAGAGGTGGCTCCATGTGGTATGAGCCGTGCTGCTGTTGGCAGAGGTGGCTTGTGTCTGTAGAATGGCATCAGACCACGGTGCCTCTCTGCTGAAATGCCTGTCCCTGTGGGTTTCAGAATCAAACCAGTCCTGTACACGTCCAGCAAAAGCCACGCTCGGGCGAGTGACGAGCAGTCCTACGATGGGCCCAGCACCAGCAGTGCCCACTCTGTCCCATCTTCAGGTAGCACCTTCTCCTCCTACGACCCCAGGAAACCCCCAGTGAAGAGTAAGTACAACCTGCAGAGCATCCCTGTGGTCTCTTAGAGCTCCTCCTTCTGCTACAGGAGAATTCCAGGCTGTGCAGGAGGATTGGCGTTGGCATTTCCTCTCCCTAAGGAGAGTCTGTTCCAACTGCTTTCACAAGGAAAAGCAAAGGGAGACATCCAATTTGCTTTCCTGCTCAGAGCTGACTGTATCAGCCTGTCCCCATGGTACCAGTGAGGCAGAACAGAACCCCTGCCTTTGCCTTCCTGCTGTCCTGTGTCTGTCCAGCTGTTTGGAACTACAAAAACGTAGTGCAGTTCTCTTGGGAGGGAAGCAGGGAGGGCTTAACCGGAGTGCAGAAAGCAGTGGGTTCTCCTCAGTCTGTGACCTGAAGAATGTGATGGTCCACGATAAGAGAGGAGCATCTCTTATCCACCACAAACTTGCCTCTGCTTTGCCAGGGCTGCAGCTTTGAGTTGCTCTTACTCTGTCACTGCTGCTTTCATGTGTGGGGCTTATTGTTTGATTTGTGGTTTTTTTTCCCTTCTTTCTCTGTTGCAGAAATTGCACCAATGATGGCAAAGACTATCAAAGCTTTCAAAAACAGGTTCTCTCGGAGATAAGTTTGCAGAGCTGCTCTGGGACTTTCTCTCGTGGGGAGGAGTGGCACTGGAGGGGGAGAAGGTACCCGAAGAGCCCTGACCCTTGAACTCTTTGGAGGCTGCAGCTGCTGGGAGAAGCTTCGATCTGCACAAGATGACGGCACAGTATTTTATCTTTTATTCTGGTCCCCTTCTCAGTGTCAAGCCCCCCTCTCTTTGCCCCCTGCCCTCAACATCCTGTTTCTGGCTTTGTCATCCGTCAAAAGAAGGGTGTACAGAATCTCCAGACACAGGAAAATGTGAAGTCTTGGCACCTGCTGAGAGTGGAAGATCCAGAGACTTATTTACTATTTAACCTCTTAATAAATTATGAAATGGTTTTAATTAATATTTTGCCCCTCTACCCTGCTGTATTATTTATGTCACTCCCAGTAGTCTCTCCCCTCCCAGTCCAGTCCAAGGGTCAGCCTCTGTGACTTGAGCTGGAGTCCATCTGTCTGAGTGGAAACTGGGTGTCTTTGTCATCTGGTCCCTGCTGGGCCCACAGTCTCACCTGGAGACTCTGGGACAGGCAGGGCTGGTGGCCCATCCACTTGTCCCTCCTTTAGCAAGTGCATCAAGTCCCGAGGCTTCGCTCCCCGCTCGTGTGTGTTAATAAAACCTGAGCTCTTGACCTCCTCCCTGCTGTTGCTGTAGGTCCTGTACAGATGCTTTTGTGGTCGTGCAGGGATGCCAGGAGCCTTTGGGGATGTTTCCTCTGCTGCTGTTGTTGTCTTCTGCTGGCTACTGGGAATAAAACTGCAAGGGATTGGGGAGGAATTTTACTGTGCACCAAGGGAGATTTTAACTTTTTATGGGGAGAGAAATAGGGGACTTTGCTATTGAAAAGAGTTTTTAAATATCAGTGAAGGCATAATTTGCCTCTTTTAGTGGAAAGTAGGAATACTTTTATCGTGTTTTCCGTGTGGAATTGGAAAGGATTAATTCCAGTTTGGAAGCTGGTGCCTGAATCCTGTCCTTTCCCTGTATGTTTTGCTCTGTCCCCTCTCTGGAAAAGTCCAAGGATCGTGGTCTTTGAACCTGAAACCACTTGAAGGAGGCTGGAGGGACGTGAGTGACGGAACGTGGTTGTTTCAGGGTGTGTCCTTCATAGCAGGAGTTCAGAAGGCTCTGTTGTACTCGGTGTCTGAGGAGCTGGAGCTCAGGAAGGAGGAGGTGTGTGAGGTGGAGTCAGGGGCTGGTGGGAGTGTGAGGAAGTGCCCTGGAGCTCCTGGGAGGTGGGAGCTGCTGCTGAGGGTGTGGAGGCAGCGGGGCTGGCTGGACACACAAGGCACTGGCTGTGACATGTGGAGCCTCCGGGGAAGATTCTGCTTGTGGGTTGTGTCTGTCTCCAAGTGAATTCCCCAGGGGTGGTGCAAGCAGAGGACGGGGCTGGGGAGGCCCAGGTCTCGTGGTGGCCTCTGTGAGGGCTCAGAGGCCTGACTGGATCGGAGAGGGGAGGCATTCTCCCGTTCCAAGCCATATTTGCTGCCCTAGGACTTTGCTGTCGGGGTGCAAAAGATGCTGGTAGTGGGTGCTGTTGTTGTTGGCAGCTCCTGAGCAGCTGTGCTGCTGGCTTTCCCTGGCTGCCAAATCCCAGACCGGTGGAGTTGTGTGTGTGCACTGAGCGGGGGAGAGCTCGCTGTGAAGGGCCCTCCCTGGAGGGCTCTGGAAAAATCCCTGTTTGCTTCTGCTTCCTCTTGAGTTGTTTGGGTCTTTCCTTTTCCCCCCCTCGCCTCCATTTTAAGAGATTTCTTTCTTTAAAACTGTTCTGTCTCCTGTTTATTTGGTCTGTTCTTAGTTTGAGGTTCTTGGAAGGATGTTCTCAGACTCCCCTGTGCTGTAAGTTTGTTACAGTCCCAGATGCTTTAATGTTTCCGTGCAGCATTTCAGCTGTGTCGTGCTGTAAGATACTGGCTCCTCACTCCTGCCTCTTTGCTGTATTTCATTTTGCTGTATTTTTAATTAGGTAACAATATATTCTCTTCTGCTGACCGTTGTGCTACCGTGTATTTCTCCTCCGTACTTGGGGCAGGGGCAGAGGGGAGGGAAGCAGAGTTTGGCATCGTGTTCAGGCACTGTGGAGCTTTGAACAGAGATGCCCAGGTGATGCCCAGGAACAATTTTGGGCACTGCCGGACTGCCAGTTAATTAAAACCACAGCTCGGTGCTCAGCCGGGGGTGTTGCTGTGCGGGTGCTGCCCCCTCCCAGGACAGCGCTGTGCTCCAGGCGTTGCCAGCTGTGCCCCGGCCGCGTGGGACTGCGGGGAGGTGGCTTTGCTCTGTGCCTGCCCCGGGGCGATGCCCGCCCTTCCCTCCCTCTGCCCGGGCGCTGGGGGGCTGCTCCAGGGGACACACGGGATCAGCCCCGGGCTGTGACCCTGTGCGGCTGCTCCGCTCCGCCGCAGGAAGGGCCGGGCAGAGCCGCCTCCCCCGTCCCGTCCCGGCGGGGTGAGCTCGCGGCAGGGCAGGGCGACTGACTCGGACTCGCGTTTGTATTTTGGTCCCGGACCGTGTAAATACAATTTTCTATGTTCCTCTTTTTTTGTGGTAACTAAGATGAATATTTTAATTAGATAAGTTATATGGAAAGAGGAGAATCGCGTCTCAATAAAAGCCGAACACTGGACCGTGGCTGCTCTGTTCTTTCCTGTTAAACACCCCGCTAAGGAAACCAAGGTTCAGCCCCCGGAGCCCGCCCGGTGCGGCGGGGCCGGGACCGGCGGCGGCTCCTTCCGCACGTGGGGCCGGGACACGCCCACGGGGCGGGGCCTGTGCGACACGGGCGTGGTGATTGGCTGTCCTGGGAAATGCGGGCGTGTCCTGTGCGATACGGGCATGGTGATTGGCTGTCCCAGGTACATGGGCGTGTCCTGTGCTGTGTGGGCGTGGCAACGCGCGTGTCCTGTGCGACGCGCGCGTGCGGATTGGCTGTCCCGGTAAATGTGGGCGTGTCCTGTGCGATAGGGGNGACGGTCCCAGGCTCTGCTCAGTGGTGCCAGCGCCAGGACACGGAGCAATGGCCATGGACTCAAACACCACAAGCTCCCCCTCAGCACGAGGCCGAACTTCTTCCCACAGCTGTGGCCGAGCCTGGAGCAGCTGCCCAGGGCGGGCCCGGAGTGTCCCTGTGCGGAGACATTCCCGACCCACCTGCACCCGGCCCTGTGCCAGCTGCCCCGGGCAAGGTGGTTGGGACTGGGTGATCTCCAGAGGCCCCTTCCAAGCCCAGCCATTCTGTGACTGGGACCCCAGAGGTGCTGCAGGGTCTGAGGTGCCCCTGAGCCCCACTGAGGTGGCCCCCAGCCTGTCCCCACCTCAGCCTGTCCCCAGCCCCAGCCGTGACCTGCTCCTCTCTCTCTCCAGTTTGTTGAGAGCGATGACGACGAGGAGCTGCTCTTTAACATCCCGTAAGTGCCAGCCCTGAGCCCCTGTGGCACCGTGGTGGCTG
Organism: Sclerurus mexicanus; assembly: GCA_013396755.1. Classification (NCBI taxonomy): domain Eukaryota; kingdom Metazoa; phylum Chordata; class Aves; order Passeriformes; family Furnariidae; genus Sclerurus; species Sclerurus mexicanus. The sequence goes on along the minus strand of VWZF01004464.1, from coordinate 216,256 downwards.
CTGGCAGGGCCTGTTCCTCCCCTGGGCACGAGGCATGGCGTGTGCCCCTCCAGCAGGGGCTCAGCAGGAGACAGAGGGGGTGCAGAGCCCGCTGTGTGTGTGTGGGCAGGTTCACGGGCAGTGTGAAGTTGAAAGGAGTCCTTGTGATGGGCGAGGACGACGGGACGCACCCGGCTGAGATGAGACTGTGAGTAAAGCCAGCTGTCACCCTGCTGGGGCTGAGCTGGGCACCGTGGCACCCCTGGGCGCTGTGCTGTGGTGCCTGGTCGCTCCAGGCAGCCAGGAGGGAAAACAAATGGCAGCTTGTGTGGGGTGCGCATGGCTGCTCCTGCCTTTTCTGCGGAGAAATGAGGGGCTGCTTTGAACTGGAGTATTTAGTTGAGGCACTGGCTGTGCACGGGGAGCAAACCTGCCATGGGGCAGTGGGATGGAGCAGGGGGTCCACAGGGGAGCTCTGAGCAGGGGGAAGGAGGGACTGAAGAGAAGTGGCAGTGTCCTGTATAGCCAGGTGGGGTTCGCAGGGCTCCTGCTGTGCTGAGCCACCTGGCCTGTTCTAGCTCCTGAAGGCAGCTGCTTTCTTAGTGTAATGGAAGAGCATCAAGTACTCTGCAGTTCTCGCTTGAGGGGGAAATACACCTTTCTGAAGCCCACAGTGTCCTGTGTGTCCCACAGACAGGATGTGAAGCACTCTCAGCACGCGGTCCTGTCGTTGTGCTCAGGAGGACAAAGGAGCAGCACAGCCCAAGTGCTGGTGCTGAGTTTTAGCTGCAGTTATCTGCTGTGTGGTACCCAGCTTGCCCTGTTTTCCTCCAATATCTGGGCTCCCTCCTATACCCAAGAGACATCTGTGTCTCCCCTGCTTTGCTCCTTGCTCTTCCTTGTTATTTCTTCAGGCTGCTGTGTTTTCTGGAATGTGGAGATGCTTTGTGGTGGTGTGAGAAGACAAAGTAAATTCAGTTCCTTGTTGAGAAGAATGTGGGCAGTGCTAATGGATGTGGAGGAAACCCATTAGCTGCCCTGCTGCTAACAACCTGCTGGGTTTCCTTCCTGTCTGCCCAGGTTCAGGAACATTCCTCACATGTCCTTTGATGACACAGCCAGGGAAGCAGAGCAGACCTTCAGCCTGAACAAGGACCCTCTGGGCGAGCTGGAGTATCCCACCAAGTATGAGACAGAGCCGGGGTGGGGGCAGCTCCTCCCTGCCAGGGCAGCTCTGTGCAGCCTGCCCACGTGGTGCCGGTCTGGGGCAGAGCCTGCCCGTGCCAGTTCTGTCCTGGTGTCCTGGCCCAGCTCGCTGCTGGCCCCAGCTGTGCGGGGCAGCTCCTCCTGCCCGCAGCGGCTGCTGGCAGGGCCGGCTGGCACGGGGGCCGTGCTGGAGCAGCAGCCCCGCTCTCACGGGGCCTTTCCTTCCAGGATTGCCCGTTTCTCCAACGTTTACCACCTCTCCATGCACTTCCCAAAGAACTTCGGGGCGGAGACAACGAAGATCTTCTACATCGGCCTGAAGGGGGAGTGGACGGAGGTGAGGGGGAGGCGGCCTGTGCCGGGGGCGGGCTGGCCGTGCTTGTGCGAGCCCGCCGTCGGTGTGGGCCGGGCGGGCGGCCGTGCCGGGCCGTGACCCCGCCGTGTCCCCGCAGGCCCATCGCCACGAGGTCACCATCTGCAGCTACGAGGCCTCGCCCAACCCCGCCGACCACCGGCTGCGGCAGCACGGCAGCCCGCGGA
>VWZF01004464.1:200155-210404 GCA_013396755.1 Sclerurus mexicanus | reverse complement strand
TATGGCTCTGTCGCCAGGATTTTTGGCAGGTGCTGTGTCTCCTGGCTGGTTGTTTTGCCCCTGGAGTACACACGCGCACGTGGGCCGCGTGTGTGTGTCAGATCCGGGGAGCTGGTTCTTCCCGGTGTTTTTATCTGAGTCGGGAAGCGGCTGACGAGCAGTCGGTGAGCGAGTCAGGCAGGTCTGGGCCCGGGCTGGGAGAGGAGGAGGCTGTTTCTCTTGGGTAAGGCTGTCTGCTGGGTCACCGCGATTTTGGGAGGGTTTGGGTGGTCCAGACGCCCTGGGGATGGTGCTGCTGTGGGGTGTGAAGCTGGAGCGCAGTGTGTGTGGGCTGGGGGGGGACTCCTCGGGGTCTGCAGCTTCCTCAGAGGGGCAGCTCTGATCTCTGAACCCTCTGGGCAGGGACAGGACCCTGGAACGGCTGGGGCTGTGCCAGGGGAGTTTAGGGTGGATCTCAGGACAAGGTTCTTCCCCCAGAGGGTGGTGGGCACTGCCCAGGCTCCCCAGGGCAGTGGGCACGGCCCCAAGGCTGCCAGAGCTCCAAGAGGGTTTGGACAATGCTCTCAGGGACAGGGTGGGATTGTTGGGGTGTCTGTGCAGGGCCAGGAGCTGGACTGGATAATCCCTGTGAGTCCCTTCCAGCTCAGGATAGTCCATGATTCTGTGATCTTGCTCCAGGAGGCTGATCCTGCTCCTGGGGGATGATGGCAGTGCTGTAAATGAGCTCTGATCTAATTAATCCTGGTGGGTCAGCAGGGTCACGGAGGGCACGTGAGGAGCTGGAGTCTGGAATGGGAATAAACACTGGGCTGTTGTGGCTGGAGGTGCTGTGGGGGCTGTCAGCCCTGCTGGACCCGGGGTCTGGGGGGTGACAGTCAGCCCTAAGTGCTGGCAGGTCATGGTGGCCCTGGGGACAGGGGGTGGCCCTGGCTGCTGTCCTGGGGATGGACAGGGGTGTCATCCATCGCTGGGGTGGCACAGCTCTGGGAGGGGCTGGGGCTCAGGCCAGCTCCCAGTGCTCCGGCTTATGCCTAAAAACGCTCCATAAAACAGGGCTGGACCTTTATTAGTGCAGTAAACCCTGGGCTGCTGCTGCCGCTGGCATTTCCTGCTTCCCTCTCGGAGCAGATGTGGGTCAGGCTCCTGCACAGCTCCACTGGCAGCCGGGCAGGGATGAAGGGACAAAGGGACGAAGGAATGAAGGGACAAAGGGATGAAGGGGTGCTGGGGCTGTGCCCTCTGCCCACGCCAGTGCAGTCACAGGAGTTACTTTGGCTCTGAGGTGTAATTTCTGAGCTAATTTTAACACTTCCAACACCCCACGCGTGCGACATGGGAGGTGTTTGCTGCTTCCTGGCTCTCCAGCACCGCCAGGCCGGGGATGCAGTGGGGCGTCCCGAGGCCTTAAACATCAAAGCCTTCACCTACTCTTTAATTTTCCCCCCAAGAGCTGCTCCCTCTGGAGCAAACAGGGGAAGAGGAGTTTGTTTCCCTGGCTCACCTGTGCCCCTGTGTCCCGCAGGTGCCAGTGTCGAGTCCCTCTCGGTGTATGTGTGGTAACAACATGTCTGTCCCCCTCCTCGCCGACGCCGTGACCGTCTCAGGGGCAGAGCGGGAGACCGCTGCGGTAAGGGATGGGCCCCCCTGCTGCTCCCTCCTGGCGGGCTGGGAAACAGGGAGCTGCTCCCAGGAGGCTCTGACAGGTCTTGGGCTGGGCCTGTGGTCCCTCAGCTCAGCAGGGGGGACACAGGACCAGCGAGGGCTCGCTTTGCTGGGGAAAAGGGACTGTCCTTGGGCTGGGCTGTTCCAGTGTGGAAGCACAGACACAGCCTCGCAGCTCGGCCTTGGAGGCCAGTGGGAGTTGGAGCTGATTTGCCTGTTTAAACTTTTAAAAGAAACCCCCCTCAGTCCTTCCCTGGGTGCACTGGCTGCCCTCCCTCTGCTCCCCAGGGCTTAGGGGTTGCTGTAGCCTCAGATGAAAAGCCCGTGGGGATGGTTTATGAGTGCCCAATGATATATGGAAAAATTTCCTCCCTGTGAGGGTGGGCAGGCCCTGGCACAGGGTGCCCAGAGAATCTGTGGCTGCCCCAGCCCTGGGAGTGCCCAAGGCCAGGTTGGACGGGGCTTGGAGCAGCCTGGGACAGTGGAAGGTGTCCCTGCCCATGGCAGGGGGTGGGATGAGATGAGCTTAAAGCCCCTTCCCACCCAAACCATTCTGTGGTTCAGGCCGGGGCTCTGCTCTGTGTGGTGCCATATCCCAGACCCACCCGTCCCTCATGCTCCAGGCAGCTCAGAGGTGGCCTGAGCGGCACTAATTTGAGTCTCTTCTAGTCAGTGACTCAATGTCCATTCGCCACCTCCCTGCCAGCCCAGCCCAGCCCTGCTCCTCTCCCGGGGCTCCAGCTCTCACACCAGCTAGTCTCTTTTTCTGTTTGACAGGTCATTTTCTTGCATGGCCTTGGGGACACGGGGTGAGTATCCCTGGAGCAGGCTTAGCCTGGGAAGTGTGGTTTGCTGCTGTCTGTTTTGCCCTTTGCTGCTGCTCTCCCCGGGGGCAGCTCCAAGATCTGTGTGGGGCTTTGGGCTGGGGTGGGTAGCTGTTCCTGCACCAGCCTCGCAGGGAGTGGAAGGGAATCACAGGGAATTGAGGCCGGCAGCTGTCTGCACTTGAATATTTATGATCCCGGCAGCCTGGCAGCCCCCCCCCCTCAGCGGGTGATTCGGTGCTGCCTTTCAGGATTGCTGATAAGCACTGCGGTTTTTCCAGTCCTTGGGAGGGCTGGGAGCTGGGCTGTGCCTGGCCCAGGGCATCTCTAGTGTGCCACCTCAGAGGAAAGCCTGGGGTATGGAGGTCCCTTTGCAGGAGATTCCCTCGTTCGTGCCCCTCCTCCTCCAGCTCCAGGGCTTTGTGTGCTGCCCTGGCCCTGAGGCAGAGGGGGATCAGCACTGGGGCTTCATGGGGTGAGGGGTGCAGGCTGTTGGGGTGGGCAGGACCTGGTGAAATAACATCAGGGGAGGGGCAGGGGGGGCAGAAGCCTTGGGGAAGATGGCTCAGACAAGCCTTGAACTCTCTGCTCTCTCCCAGGCACAGCTGGGCCGACGCTCTCTCCTCCATCCGCCTCCCCTACGTGAAGTACATTTGCCCTCACGCGTAAGTGCTGTCCTTGCCAGGGGGCCCTGGGGGAGCTGGGGGGGTCTTGGGCAGCTGTGAGGCTGCCAGGGCTGTTTGTTGGGGGAGGCAGATGGTGGCCTGAGCCCTGACCTGCCCACGGGGCTGCACAGCCTGGCTGGCTCTGTGCCGTGGCCAGTTCCTGCTGCAGGCAGAGCGGTTCCCCACAGAGCTGACCAGCACAGGAGCTGCTGCTTCGAGGCTCTTTTCTTCCTCTGTTTATCCCTGGTGGCTGCAGTGACAGCCAAAGGCACTGGAACTCCTTCTCCATCCCCTGGGGAGCTCTGCTGTCCCTTCCCAATGTCCCATCTTGGCCTTGGGAGCAGCCAGAAGGAGAGGGATGCAGGTGCTGTGCTCCCCAGGTGGGCTGCTTGGCAGTGCCCTGGAGCTGCCAGCTCAGCTGGGATGTGCTCAGGGATGGCAGGTGATCCCCAGGGTCACCTTGCAGCCCCTGGGCCGGGTCTGGTGGCCCTGATCTGCCAGTGTCCCCTGGGAGTCGTGTCCTGCAGCTGTGGACAGGAGGGACAGTCCCCCCGTGCCCCTTGGCTCCAGCTTGAGCTAAACCACCCCCACTGTTTCTCCGCAGGCCCCGGATCCCGGTGACCCTCAACATGAAGATGGTCATGCCCTCCTGGTCAGTGCTCTGGGGGGCAGGGGTGGGTGGGACCCTTTTGGGGATTAAGAGGGATGGAGGGACTGAAGAGCCAAAATCCACTGCCCTGTGGGAGTTGGGAAGGGCAGAGCCCCCCCAGCTCCTGCCTCCCCACACCCTGGGTACTGGGAGAGGTTGGGGCTGACCCTCCTGCTTCTCCCAGGTTTGACCTGATGGGATTGACTCCAGATGCCCCTGAGGATGAAGCTGGGATCAAGAAAGCTGCAGAAAACAGTAAGAAGCTTGTGGGAAGGGGAAGTGGTGAACTCTTGGGTGCCTCTCCCTCTCTGAGACTGAAGCAGGTGTTTTCCTTCCACCTCTCCTTCCTTTCTGCCCTCCTGTGATCCCAGTCCCCCTTCTCTCTGGCACCTCTGCCTCTCCCTGACGTGCCAAATGTCCTGTGTGCACCACGAGGTGTCAGGTAGTGCTTTTCACTCTCCCCTCACCTTCCCCTGACCCCTTTCTCCATCTCCTTCCAGTTAAAGCAATCATTGAGCATGAGATGAAGAACGGGATCCCCCCCAACCGCATCATCCTGGGGGGCTTCTCACAGGTGAGCTGGAGCACATGAGGGTTGGGACCCCAATGTGCCCTCCACAGACCCCTCTCAGAGGAGCCCCTGGCAGGAGCTGGGTCCCAGGCTCCCCCCAGCACTAACTCCACCCTGCTCTGCTCCAGGGCGGTGCCTTGTCGCTGTACACGGCTCTCACCTGCCAGCACCAGCTGGCTGGAATCGTGGCACTCAGCTGCTGGCTCCCACTCCACAAGGCCTTCCCGCAGGTATCCCTCGCTGCTGTGTCCGCAGGGAGGGCTGGGGCAGGGGGATTTTCCCTTCTGGAATTCTCCAGAGCATTTTCCAGCAGCTCTCCCACAGCCCTGCTGAGGAGGGAGCTGCCGGGTGACGTGTTGGGCACAGAGATGCAGCACCTGGGCCCGTCCCTGCTGGAACCCCCTCACCTGGGCACACCTGAGTGTCCCTTTCTCATGGCAGGCGGCGAACAACGGTGTGAACAAGGACATTGCCATCCTGCAGTGCCACGGGGAGATGGATCCCATGATCCCCGTCCGCTTTGGGGCACTCACGGCCGAGAAGCTGAAATCTGTCGTCACCCCCACCAAGGTGCAGTTCAAAACCTACCCCGGCGTGATGCACAGTTCCTGTCCTCAGGTCAGTGCCACGGGTGGAGGGAGGGGATGGGGCCCCCTGGGAATGTCTCTTTGCTGTGGTGACCAGTGACAGCACTGAGGGAATGGCTGGGGCTGTGTCAGGGCAGGGTTAGGTTGGATCTTAGGAACAGGCTCTTCCCCTAGAGGGTGGTGGGCACTGCCCAGGCTGCCCAGGGCAGTGGGCACAGCCCCAGGGCTGCCAGAGCTCCAGGAGGGTTTGGATGATCCTCTGAGGGACTGGGGGGGATTGTTGGGGTGTCCGTGCAGGGCCAGGAGCTGGACTGGATGGTCCTCGGGGGTCCCTCCCAGCACAGCCCCTGTGTCCCCGGGCCCCCATGGTGATGGGCCGTGCGCTCCCCGCAGGAGATGATGGCGGTGAAGGAGTTCATCGAGAAGCTGCTGCCCCGGGTCTGAGCTCGGGACTGGCGCAGGGGAGGGTGCCGAGGCCGCCGCCCGCCCTTGCCCCGTGACCCGCCTGCTGCGAAGGAAGCCATGGCCCCCTCTGCCCCCCGGCCCTGCCCCTGCTCCTCTCACCGCGCCGCGCGGGCCGGGCCGGCTGTCCCTGCTGCTCTCGGAGCCCACACTGGAGCTGTGGAAGGCGAGTCTGGGAGTGGCCTTTCCTCTCCTCTGGCTCCGAGCGGGTTCCCTGGGGGTCACCGTCCCCTGGGCTGGCGCAGGGCAGGGGAGGTTCTTCTGGTGGGTTTGGGTTTTTTACCAGTATTAGGGTGGGACGCGGCGGGAGGAGCGGGTGGGCACAGGGCAGGGCCGGGGCACCCCTGTGGCTGCTCTCGCCTCTGCTCGGTGGCTCACGGGTTTTCAGGGAGAGCTCAGGAGCCCGGGACTGCCCTGTGGACGCCCCGGGCCGGGCTCTGCCCCGGGCCGGTTCTGCCAAAAGCTGCCCGGGGCCGGGAAGGGTCAGCGCGGCCCCCGCACCTCCCGCACGGCCCCGCCTGTCGCACACGCACACTCCCCACCGGCCTGGGCCGCTCTGCCCTCCTGAGATAATCGCCTCCTCCTCCGCTTCCTCCTATTGCTTTTACAATCTCCTCCTCGGCCCTGCGGGGCCCCAGAGGCGTCTCCCCCCGGCCCCAGCCCAGCTCTGTGCCCTCAGAGCCCCGAAGCTTCGTTTACAGTCATGGAGCCCGCTGCCGGCCCGTCCGTAATGTGTCTCTTGCTGCTACTTGTCCTTTCCTTTGGACTTGGGCTGGCACGGGGAGGGAGAGGGGAGGTCCCTGCACCCCAGGTTTGGCTCCTGGCGCATCTGGAACAATCAGCTTTGCTCCCAGGCCTTCATCTCACCAGCATCTGAGGCCTGGGTGCTGCTGCGCCCCATCCTCTGGGCACTGTGGGGGTCTCTGTGCTCCCTGGGGCTCTGGGCTCTTGTCCCACTGTGTACAATCACCAAGGTCCCCGGGGTTTGTCCTCTGCTGAGTGCTGGCATCGTGCTGGGGTGTGGGGCCGGGTCCGTCCCCAGCAGCTCCCCGGGCACAGGGCCCCGAATGTCTCCTCGGGGTGGGCTCCTGGCCCCCCTCCCCTCCCGCAGGGCCCTGGGCAGTGGCTGTTGAGCAGCGCTGCCCTCGCCTCCCCCTGGGCTGAGCCTGCAGCCCCACGGCTGGGGCTGAGCATGTTTTTGAAACCCCACCACCACCCCTGGCCCCGGGGCTGTGCCCAGCCCCTCACCCTGCAGAGCCTCTGCCTGGTGCCCACAGGGCCAGCAGTGGGCGGGGGGCTCCCCAGGGTGAGGGGCTGCTCCGGGGGCTGGGGGGGCTCTGCTCCAGCTGTGCCCCCCAGCCCGGGATGCCCAAAGCAATAACCCGCTCTCCGGAGAGTCGGATCTGTGGGACCCACCCTTGGTTGGGTTCTTGGCTTGGGGTTTGGTTGGGTTTTTAATTTTTCCTCCCCTTTGGGAAGTCTTAAACCAGCAAAGCTGATGCTGGTGTTGGGGGAGCCCAGCTCTGCCCCTGCCCTGGGGTTCAGTCCTGCTGGGGCTCCTACGCTGTGTTTTGAAGCTGCTCTGTCCCCTCGCCCTGTGCTTGGCCAGGGTGGGGGCACGGGGGGCTGGCTGGGGGCTGGTGATGGACAGACAGACCTGTTTGACTGTGAACTGGAACCGTGTGCGATGGGGGCCCGGGACCATCCCTGGGGGCTCGTCTGGCCCCTCTGCAGAGCATTCCTGCTCACTCCCCACCCGTGCCGGGACCCGGGAGGGAGAACGGCTTCTCTCCATTCCTCAATACAGCTTTGGGTTTCTTTCTTTCTTTTTTTTCCTTCTCTCGTCTTCCTTGTACATGTTTGGGGTTTTTTGCGTGTGTGCGTGCGCGTTCCACAGAGAAACAAGGTTAAATAAATCCTGAACCTACCCCGGAGCCGAGCTGGAGTCATTTGTGGCTGGGCAGGACCCCCAGAAGCACCTCTGGGAGGGAGGGCTGGGGGGAGCGGGTTAGAAGGAGGCCCCAGGGTGCCGTTTTTAGGGGCAGCAGCTCTGGCTGAGGGGAAGCAGAACAAAGCTGCCACTTAGAAAGTAGGAAAGTTTATTTAAAAACAAATCAAAAGCTCGATTCATAATTTAGTAGCATAAGTTATTCATCCAGCCAACAGCAAAGGGGGGCAACTGCGTCAGCCCTGCCTGACAGAGCCCTTGGAGCTGCCAGGAATAAACAGGAGCAGTCTGAGAGGCTCCTGGGCAGCCTTTGGCAATGGGATTTGGGAAGTGGCTGCCACAGGGAACATGGAAGCAAAATCAGGCACCCGTGGGGTGATAAACGAGGCCAGGCTGGCACAGCCCTGGCAGGGGCTTCTCTGGCTCAGCAGGAGCAGGTGGGATGAGATTTGGTCCCCAAAACCATGCTGGGGGGCAGGGAGAAGGGGGGATGTGTGGGAAGCCCTTGGCTGCCATCCCGGTATTGACCCTGGAGACCTGGGCTGAGGAAATGAGCCGTGGTGGCCTTGGAACGTGACTGGTCCCTGTGGGAGTGGGGCTGTTCTGTGCCCAGGGCAGGGGCTGTGACCAAGAGCCAGGTGGGGCAGCGGGAACCAGTGGGTTCCTCTGCAGCTGGGGCTCAGCAGGACTCACATGTCCAAGTGCTGGATGCAGCCACGTCCCAGGGCACAGGAGGGCTCGGGAGCAGCTCCAGTGGTGGCTGCAGGGCCCGGCCAAGCACAAGCCCTGGGCATTCCCATGGCGGGTTTCACTGGAGCCAAACCAGGCTCTTTTCTCCATTGTGGTTCTGCTCTGTGGTTCTGGAGATGCAAAGGACCTGGGGGGATGAGGATGAGGAGGGGAGAGGCTGAGGATGCTCCAGCCTTCCTGCACCGTGGTGGAGGCAGGAGGGGGAGCTGGAAGTGCTCCCAGGACAAGGACAGCCTCACTGGGGCCCAGGGAGGCGAGAAGGGCTGGCCTGGAGCAGCCCCCGAGCCCGGCCAGCCCTCGGCCCTGCTCAGTTCTTGTTGAAGCCCGTGGGGTTCTGCAGCTGCCACCGCCACAGGTCCTCACCTGGAACGGGGAGAGGGGAGGTGAGGGTGGGCCCAGCGCGGCAGTGCCTGGGGTGCCAGGGAGGGGGGTCCTTACACATCTTGTCCAGGCCAAAGGCAGCTTTCCAGCCCAGCTCCCGCTCGGCCAGCGCCGGGTCCGCGTAGCAGGAGGCCACGTCGCCCTCGCGCCGGCCCGTGATCCTGTACTTGATCTGCAGGGAAAGCAGCTCTGTGAGGGCGGGGGGCTCACAGGGGGGACAGAGGGGACAGTGCCAGGGGCTGCTGTGGCAGTGATGGCTGGGGGGGCCGGGGGGTCTGTGGGAGCAGCTGGTTCTGGGCCTGGGGCTCTGCAGGTCGGACCTTACCTCCCTCCCCGAGGCTTTCTCCATGGCCTGGACCATCTGCAGGACGGAGTAGCCGGTGCCTGTGCCCAGGTTGTAGATCTGGGAGGAGGATAAGGGACATGGATCAGCTTTAGCTCCCCTCAGGAGCCCCACACCCCTGCAGCACAGGGCTGGCAGCACCCCCCTGTCCCCCGGGGTACCTTGCAGCCACAGTTCTCCTTGAGCTTCTTCAGAGCAGCGATGTGGCCCTTGGCCAGATCCACGACGTGGATGTAATCCCTGACTCCTGCAGGGAGCAGAGGGTGAGGGCACAGCCTGGGCTGGAGGGCTGGGAGGGGGCAGTTCTGCCCCACCCACTCCATGACATACCCGTTCCATCGTTAGTCTTGTAGTCATTCCCAAACACACTCAGGAATTCCCGGCGTCCCACTGCCACCTGGCAGAGGGACAAGGAGCCCTGTCAGCCTGTGCCCCCCTGTGAGCCCAGGGGTCCCCAAAGGCTGTGGCGGGGCAGTACCTGCGCCACGTAGGGCATGAGGTTGTTTGGGATCCCCTGAGGATCTTCTCCAATCATCCCTGACTCGTGGGCCCCGATGGGGTTGAAATAGCGCAGGAGAACAGCGTTCCAGTCCTGGGGAGACACAGACACTGCCTGGGTGGGTGCCTGGGGTGCTGCCTGCTCCCCCTCGCTGCCCTGGGAACAGCCCTCGGCTCCCAGCCCACAGGGGCAGCTCCTCACCGGCTCTGCTTTGCAGAGATCCCGGATCATCTCCTCGATGAAAAACTTGGATTTGCCGTAGGGGTTGGTGCAGCCCCCGACCGGGTGGTTCTCGTCCAGGGGGAGGTACTTGGGGTCCCCGTAGACGGTGGCAGAGCTGCTGAACACGATGTTCTTCACGCCGTGGGCCTTCATGGTCTGGGCAGCAGGAACAGCGAGCGCTGAGCTCCGTGTGCTGGGGCTCAGCCCTGCCCAGGCACTGCCACGTCCCGACAGGGCCTGGGGAGCACCGGGAGCAGAGCGGCCACGCCAGCACAGGATCACACGCCCTTGTTCTTCCTGTTACACCCTGCCCAGATCCTGGTCTCTCCCACATCCCACGGCACAGATCCCTCAGGCTTCACCCCAAAAGCACGAGGGCAGGGAGTTCTCACAGTATCAGTCTGGGTGGTCTCCTCTTTTCCACCCATTCCCCGTTTTTCCTGCAGCCCTGAAATCCCCCCTTTGGGGTGGTCCCAGCCCCCTGCAGCCCCGCGGCACCCCCTCACCTCCAGCAGCCGGATGGTCCCGGTGAGGTTCACTCTGTAATACTCCAGAGGCTTCTGCACGGACTCCCCCACCGCCTTGAGCCCCGCGAAGTGCAGCACGGCCGAGAACTGGTGCTGTGCAGGGGGACAGCGGCGGGACACGGGGCAGGGGACATGAGACACGGGGCAGGGGACACGGGA
>VWZF01004464.1:164029-189324 GCA_013396755.1 Sclerurus mexicanus | reverse complement strand
AGCGCCCACAGCGCGCACAGCACCGCGCGCGCCGCCAGCGCCATCGCCGCGGCGTCACGCAGCGCGCCGCCGTGACGTCACGCACTGCGCCGGGACGTCACGCACCGTACGCCGTAACGTCGCTCACTACGCCGTGACGTCGCTCGCTGCGCCGTGACGTCACGCACTGCGTCGTGACGTCACGCACTGCGTCGTGACGTCACCGCGAGGGGATGGCGGAGCGATCCTGTGGGGACTGGCCCCTCCCGTGACGTCACGCACCGCACACCGTGACGTCACCGCCTAGGAAATGGCAGAGCGGTCCTGTGGGCACCGGCCTGGCCTTCCCGTGACGTCACACATCGTGCCGTGACGCCACCGCCAAGGGGATGGCAGAACGATCCTGTGGGGACTGGCCCGGTCCAGCCCCGGCCCTGCACAGACACCCCAACAATCCCACCCTGTGCCCCAGAGCATCATCCAAACCCTCCTGGAGCTCTGGCAGCCCTGGGGCTGTGCCCACTGCCCTGGGCAGCCTGGGCAGTGCCCACCACCCTCTGGGGGAAGAGCCTTGTCCTGATACCCAACCCAAACCTGCCCTGGCACAGCGCGGAGATCGGAGCTGCCCCTCGGCCTGGTGAGTGTCCCCTCAGCCTCCTGCTGCTGCTGTGTGTGGCACACACACAGTGCCCTCAGTGTCCCCCCACTGTCCCCCCACTGTCCCCTCACTGTCCCCTCACAGCTTCCCCGCCAGGCCCTGCACTGCCCTCACGGCCGCCTTTGCACACCCTCCAATGTCTTTTTCATGCTGAGGTGCCCCAAGCTGCCCCAGTATTGTGCCCTCCCCTGTGCCAGGGCCTCGTCCTGTGTTCAAGAAACCCCAGAGGAATCACTCCCGCTCTCTCCCAGGTTTGGCCCATCAGCACCCAGGCCAGGATGGCTGGGTGCATCCCCGGGGACCAGGGCAGGGGGCCCGGGCTGTGCCCCGACCCGGACCGTCCCACTGGAGGCGTTCCAGGAGCTGGCAGGGCCAGGCTGCTCCGGGCCCTGTCCGTGCAGCCCAAGGTGCTGCCTTTGGCAAAAAGCCCCTATCGAGTCCCTCATGCTCAGTGTCTGCCCCAGGCTGGGCTTAAACTCATCACCTGGAGGAGTTCATGCACCAGGGAAGAAACAGAACTAAGACAGGAGCAGTGCTGTAATGTTTAATCACATACCATCCAGCAGACACTGCGTGGTTGGGTCGGCTCTCCTGGAATGTGCTGCCTGCAGAGTCCCCTCTGCCCCAACTACAGCCCGGTCCATAAACCACAGTGAGAACATTCCAGTTTTCCATGAGCAATGAGGTGCTAAAATCAACATGACCCTAGATGCTGAGAGACACAATTAGCCAAGACTGTCTGTGAGTCCAGAGGAACCATGTGCACCTTTCCTACCGAGAGCCAAGGCACCTCCTGCTGCTGCCATCCTGCTCCCCTGGGATCCAGCCAGGCATTCCCTGCCAGTGGGAGCTCATCATGACCTTGTGTTGTTCTCTGTCCCCTCTGCCAGGACAGGAGGATCTTTTGTCACTCTGCTGCAAATGCTCAACCCCCAGGGTCTGGTGTAAATAGATGCACCTCTGCCTCATGTGCTCTCAGCACATGCTGATGGTGCTGGCACAACTCTGCCTGTGCCCAGTGAAGGGATTTGGGGAGATTATGTGATCCCTGGGGATTTCTGGGGAACCTGAAGGTCTGTGCAGGGTTTTACTTGAGGTTAGCTCTGTGTTGTGAAGGGTAAGGAAGACACCACAGAATGTGATAAGAACAGACTGGGAGTTACTGGGGGACAGGCAGGAGTTGTCATAAAATATCTGCTGTTCTGGGACAGGGTTTTACCCACTGTCTCATGGCTGGCACTGGTGTCTCTGCAGCCTGGGGACTGGGTGACTGTGTAAGTCATGGAATCACGGAACCATTGAGGTTGGAAAACACTTCCAAGTCACCGAGTCCAATCTCTGACCAATCCCCACCTTGTCACCCAGCCCAGAGCACTGAGTGCCACAGCCAGTGTTCCTTGGACACCTCCAGAGGTGGGGATTTCACCACCTCTCTTGGCAGCCCCTTCCAATGTTTAACCTTCCAGTGAAGAAATTCCTCTGAACATCCCCTGGCAGGAGGTTATGGAATCACAGAATCACAGAACATTCTAAATTGGAAGGGACCCACAAGGATCATCCAAGTCCAACTCCCGGCCCTTCCCAGGACACCCTGACAATCCCACCCTGTGCTTGAGAGCAAAGTCTGTGCACTTCACATCCCAGCATCAAAGGATAATATCAGCAGGAGCTGTCTCCATGACATCCTCATCTCCCAGGTCCTCCATCAGAAGAGAAAGGAAACAGAAAAGTGAGCCAGACTGATTCTGCCAGCCTGAGTTCACGGGTTTTCCACAGATGCCTCCCTACGTCACGTATGTGTCCTCGCAGACGGTCTCCACCACGGAGGACCTGTGGGTGCTCTCGGCCTCTGGGCTCTCCTCAGGGGTCTTCAGCTGCCTCCTGCACCGAGCAAGCAGCCTGCTCAGGGAGGAGCTGAGCTCCTTGCTCCGCAGGGCGTAAATGATGGGGTTCACCATGGAGTTGAGCAGGCAGAGGGTGCTGCAGAAGGCGAACACCTTGCGCAGGGCGTCGCTCAGCCTGGAGAAGATGCTGTAGATCATGAGGGCGAGGACGGGGGACCAGCAGAGCACGAGGACAGCCAGCACCATGACGAGGGTCTTGGCCAGCATCACGTCCATCCTCATGCGGGTGTTCTGCCTCCCGCCCTGTGCCTGGTGCTGCCCCATGTAGGCCACGTGCTGGCGGGCCCTGCACAGCACGTGGGCATAGGCGCAGACGATGCAGCCCAGCAGGACCAGGGTGAGGCAGACCCAGCCGGACAGGTAGCTGTCGTCCACGAAGGGGAACAGCTCGGAGCACCTGGAGTCCAGCGTGCAGCAGTTCCAGCCCAGGAGGGGCAGGGCAGCGACGGTGGCACAGCTCACCCACAGCACGCCCAGGGCTGTCCAGGCTCTCCTCCTCGTCATCAGGAGCTTGTACTCGGAGGGCCGGGCGATGGAGATGTAGCGGTCCAGGGCTGTGAGCAGCAGGCTGCTGAGGGAGGCAGAGAAGGAGGTGTTCACCCCGCCCAGCTGCAGCAGGAACACCTCCTTGGAGAAACCCGTCCCGTGGAACACGTGGAAGTTCACAAAACTGCAGACAAAGATGATGCTGGCCAGGATGTCAGCCAGGGCCAGGCTGCTGATGAAGATGTAGGAAGGCTTCTTCCTGGTCCTGGGCGAGGAGAAGATCAAGTAGAGCACCAAGGAGTTCTCGAAGACACACAGTGTGCCAAAGAGGCCGCACAGGGTGGCAATGCTTATCTTCTGTGCCTGTGTGCTGAGCACCATGAAGCACTCCATGGTGCTCCCGCTGCACTTGGAGGCGTTTTCAGGGATCTTACAAATATCCATGGTCGTTACCTGGAGCTTGGAGCTCGCAGAGAGCCTTCCTGCTTCCTTCTGCTCTTCCTCAGGTGCTCTGATCAAGGTGGAGGGGAAGAGGATTTAGACAGCAAGTAATAAATTCAACCCAGACACATCCCTGCCTTTAGAGGGATGCAAGTAAGAGGAAAATACCCCTTGGGGACCTACTTTCAGGCCACAGCCCAAATGCTGGAGCCAACATCCACCCCACACCTTCCCAGGCTTTGTCAGGTGATTTAGCTGAGCCCCATCTCTCACAACCCACTCCTGCACCCCGTCCATTTCCCGGGCTGCTTCCTCACCACAAGAGGGAAGCACCAACACTGGGAATTGTACAGATCCTGGACCAGTTCTTACCAATCCTCCAGGATTCACTGCTCAGTGCTGGCAGTGGTGGCAGGGACTGCTCGTGGTGTTCTGGAGAACAGCCCGTCTCAGTGAAGCTGTCCCAGGAGGTGGCTTGGATGGGGAAGGATGAAGGATGTTGCACTGCTGGAAACTTGGTGCAGCTCATCTGGGAACACAAAGTGCACTTTGAAACATTTACTCTTCACCAGAGCTGTTTGAACACATAAAACAGAAGGATGGGGCTTGTATTTGAGCTTTATAAGGCTCACTGAAGTTGTGTTTCTCCCCTCACCATCCCTGTGCCGTGGTCAGAGTGACATGTATTTTATACCCGGCCCTGTCACTTCCTTCCCCACTGATTTATTTCCCTGACACTCATTGCTGGTTCTGTGGTTTGCAGGAGTTACAAAATACCCCCGAGCACCTGAGATGGTGCCCGGGAGGTCTCAGAGAAGAGCCTGAGCCCCACACTTCAGCCCTGCTGCCTGTCAGGGCTGGAACACCGGCGGCTGCAGCACGTTCAGCACCTGTTACAGCCAGAGCAGGTCAATCCTGACCTGGATTTCTTGGCCCATCAGGCGGGAGGAGTCCTGGACTTTGGCTGACATGTGGCTCGGTGTTGCAGCAAGTCTCTCTCCTCTTACATCAGGCCCTGGCATGGGGTAACAGGGCTGGGGATGTTGCACTCATTTCCTGCAGCTCCTCACAGGAACGCGACACGGGCAGCAGGAATCACCAACTGCTGTTATTAAACCTGACAACATCCCTCCCTCCAGAGAGAGGTGGGTTTAGCAGACAGATGGACTTTTGTTATCACAGGGCTCACCAGGGACCAGCAGGGTAACAACTGCCTTGAGTATCCAATCTCCAGCATCCAAACCAAGACAGGTCTTACTTAGGCAGGCTCCAGCATCACCTTGGCATCCATTACCTGCAGCCAGCATTCCCAGGGCCCTCGTAAATCCTCTGCCCTGCAGTTGTGCAATAGCCAGCTAACATCCTTAGGAGCCTGGAAACTGCTGAACACTGGGCAAGAGACTGAAGGCAGCACAATGCCATCCCTGCCATTACATTGCCTGGGGAGAGGATTTGGTTATAGTGGCAAATAACTCCTGCACTGCCTGTCCTGGCCCAGCTCTCTGCACTGGGCTGATACAACTCAGATAAGCCTCAGGTTCAAAGTGCTGTGCTGGGCTCACAGCAATCAGCCAGCCTGGACCTTCTCTTCCCACATCTGGTCTGTCTCAGGCTGAATGACAAGGAGGATTCTCTTTGCTCCCCCAAACCCTCCTTCCAGCCCCTCTGTCCGTAAGGGAAAGCACAGGGCTCTGCCCCAGCACAAGGTCTCTTCTGCAGCAGCATGAAAACATGGGTAGTGCCAAGAGCCCCTCTCCTTGCACTGCGTGTCCTCCCCTATTTTTTTTTATTTTTGGCCATAAAGCTGTTTTTTCCTGCCCAGGGGATATTTCCCTCTTGTCAGATGGGCTTCTGGATGTGTTTGTTCATGCCCTCTGCCTCCTGCACAGCTCAGCTCCCGGGAAACACGCCAGCCCATATCTGGTTGCTGGGGGAGAGCTGATCTGCAGCATCCTCCACGGGGCAAATCCCACTTCCAGGGTGGAATCCCCCTTCCCAGAGGCAGCATCCCCACCTCCCTGGGAATTCCAGCCCCAGGCATGGCTGTGCAGCTCCCCACTAGCCCAAGGAGCCCAGGGATTCCCAGCTGACAGCTCAGCTCAGCAACAGAGAGTGAAGTGGCTTCTCGCCCTCCTTTAGCTCCAGGAGCTGTGGCACAGAGGGACTGGTTCCCTGGAAGTGCAGGAGCCAAGCAGGGATTCCCTGGGCTTCTGCACAGGAATAACTCTCCTCTGACCACAGCAGTGTCTCCTGCCAGCAGGATCTCCCAATCTGGGGAATATTTTGCCAAAATAAAGCATCCTTGCAGTGGAGAACCCCCCAGGCAGAGCCAGAAACAACAGCAGAGCCCCAGGAAACAACACCCTGAATGAACAAGGAGCCCAGTTATTCAGAACAGAATCCAGATATGACATTTGGGAATGCCATTTATTCCTGACACAGCCCCAGCGACTCCAAACTCTGCCCAGAGCAGCAGAGAAACCTCCTTCTCCATTAGACCTGCTGTAAGCCCACTCCCTCCAGCCTAATAACTCCACTGGCTTCGGGGGAAATTAAATTTACAGATGAAAAAGCCCTTTTCCTTCTCAGTGCATTGCTGGGATTGATTCCAGCTGTCAGACTTGCAGTGCCTCACACGCAGCAGCACAATTCCTGCTTCCACTCGGGATGGTTCCTGCATTTACAGAGCCATCACAGCATCCTGGTGATTAATAAGTTACATACCAGTTGCTTAGATAATGCAAAATTGAGTTTTCCTGCTGCAATCAGCCAGTGCATTGTGCCTGCAGCACTCTGAAAGTGCAGGTCTTGAATATTTCATGTTCAGAATTTCTGAGAGATTCATTGCTATGATAAAGTAAAATGTCTTAAATGATCACCTATTATCATTTATGCAAAAATTGCCATTAATGCTTGGATATTCCACTTGCTGAAAAAGCAAAATACCTTTTGCTTTACAAATATTTTAGTTTATACGTGATTTCTTGGTTTAGGTGCGGAAGTTTTTCCATTATTTTGGAAACAGCTGTTCCTCCCAGTCTGCCCCTTCAACCTCCTTAAGTAATGGGGAGTGAAATTGCCCCCCTCGATGTAGGACCTGTCTGGCACAAATGTCACACTGGAGGTTATTTGCTTTATTCCTTTTCAGAGTCCAGCCCTGCCCATGTGTGCCTGCCTGGGGCACAGTGTTTGATGCCCAGGGTGGGGAGGGTGCAGAGCAGCTGCCAGTGCCAGTCTGGGGACAAAGCAGGGCAAGACGGAGCTGCTCTCACCCCACCAAAACCACCACATCGAGTCAGGGGAAACACTGAACTCAGCATTGCACTCCTGCCCGTGAGACATTTGGAAATACCTCTGACACACAGAATCCCAGAATGGCTTGGGTTGGAAGGGACCTTGAAACCATCCAGTCCCACCCTCTGCCATGGGCAGGGACACCTTCCACTAGCCCAGATTGCTCCAAACCCCATCCAAGCTGGCCTTGGACACTTCCAGGGGTGGGACAGCCACAGTTCAACCTGTGCCAGGGGCTCACCACTCTCACGGGGAAGGATTTCTTCCTAACATCCCATCTAACCCTGCCCTCTACCACTGTGAAGCCATTCCTCATTGTCCTGTTCCTGATCCAACCGATCCCACATTAATATTTCCAAAAATCAGCTGTGAAGACTTAGCCCACCACCTGCTATTAGGCACTTACCTTTCATCTTCTCTTTAAGAAAGAACTCCTCCTAACAGCCAGTTTCCCCCCCTTTGCGACACGTTGCAGTTTACCCCGATCAGCTCCAGGATTCTGCCGTGCCACGGAGTCTCCCCAGCCTGCCCGTGCTGGCTCTCGGGGTGGATGTGAGCCAGAGGCCCCCAGGACCTGTGGGGCAGCAAAGGCAAACCACTCACCTCACCGTGGCTGCTCGGGGGCTTCCCATCCCTCTGGCTCTCAGGGCAGCCCGTGCAGCTGTGGACAGCGCCTGCTTCCCTCTGCTCTCAGGCACTTCTGCTGCCAGCTGGGCTTCTCAGTCCCCCGGGCTGGGAGTCCATCAGTGCGAATCCTCCCTCTGCCTTCTTGTCTCTCGCGTTCTTTCAGTGAATGTGTGTTGGGCTTTCTCTCCTTCCCCACTTCCCCTCCGGGTGTTGTGTTCTTCTGCCTGCTCGTGCCACATCTCACAACCACCCGCACCCTCCCGACGCGCTGAAGAAATTCTCAGTCCCTCTGATTCCTCCATGGCCCTGATGTTTGAGGCAAGAGACAGTCAGGGTCTCTTCCTGATTTCTTTGGGGAAGTGAAAGATGAGGGGAAGGAAAAGAGCTAGGGGGCAGACATGGAAAAATCTGGGTAGACCTGGCTGTGTGCAGGTTTAAGGGCAAGCTCAGCAATGCACTCTTTCAGCCCCATTAGCAGCACAAACCTCACCTCTCTGTGCCCCCCCAAAGTGAAGGCCCTGCTTTGTACACAGACTCAGCTCATGCCAGAGGAATAAGGTGGTTGTCTCTCTGCAAGTGGAAGGGAAATGGCTTAAGGCCTTCAGTTACATAACCCTGTGGTCAGAACAGCCCCGGGACTGCAGAGCCTGTGGTCACTGCTCTACCTACTCTCAGCCATCCTTCCTCCACTGACCACTTCCCCCTCGGCCGGGCAGCAGCTGCCTGGAGCTGGGTATGGGCAGCTGGTGCTGCTGGAAAGCAGGGACAGCTGCTGGGTGACACCAGGGACAGTGTGGTGGAGGCGTTTGCCCCAAACCCCCATGGAACTGGCCACATACGGTTGGGTACGGACCATCCCAGCTGCCTTGGGGAGCGCACACAGCGCTGGGTGCAAAGGACAGACGTGATCCTTAGTCCCACTCTGCCTCCCTACAGAGCCCCGTCCCAGCACCAAAAACCTGCCATCTCCAAGCGGGAACTCAACCTTCCCTCTGCCTGGATCCCAGTTCCCCCTTTCTGAGTGGTTTTGAACAGCACAGCAGTTACATCTCGTGCCCTCCGAATGCCGCTTCGCCTCCTCCCCCGGTGCCTTACTGGGCTCGGGCGCTCAGCGGTGCTCGGCTGCCCTCTCCAGGGAAGCACTCGTGGGGCATCAGCTTGGGAACCCTGAAGAGAGGCAACAATTGTCCTGCCAGAGGAAAGAAAAACCATTAAAGATGGCTTCTGTAATGTAAGGGCTTTTTGTTCAGCTTGGATTTTCCCCCTTGGCATCAGCTGCAGCTCATCCAGCTGGGAATAGCCCTGCTTTGGGCAGACCCCCGTACCCAGGGTCAGCATCTGGGGTCAGTGATCAGCCTTACCCTCTGATTAAAGCCATGTTCTGCTTTTGCCTTTTCAGCTGCTGGCCCCAAGCAGAAGCACAGCCGAATCATAACTGCTGGGAACTGAAGGAACACCAGAATTTGGGGGAGTGGGTTTTAAACGGCCTCAGGCTCAGCTGCGGGAGGGTACCTGAATTCAGTGCACCCAGTGTCATGGCACAGAGGCCAGAAGCACGCGGGGCTGTGACTGAGCTGTTACACAGAGCAGCCCAGGGCTTTGCTGAGCCCTGCAGGGCGGTTTTGGCAGTGCTGTGCACTCCGTGCCTTGCTGCAGGAGCTGTACCACATCAGCAGAGCTGGCAAGGGGGCACATGGCCTTGGGCAGGGATGCTTTCCCTGCGGCTCTCACACAGGTAGGGGCTCTGGCTGGCGGGTGTTCGTCTTGCTGGGGCTGTGCCTGCTGAGCTGCAGCACGCTGGGGGAACGGGCCCAGGAAATGCTGTGCAGGCGCTGGGGAAAGGGGACTGTGAGCTTGGTGTTGCTCGGCGGTGGTGTCTCTGTGTGCAGAGCAGAGGGCACAGCCCGCGGCTGGGCTGGGACACAGCCCATGTGAGCCCTGGCAGGAAGGGTGTCTGCGCCCTGGGGGAGGACTGGCACTGCCTTCTCTTTGTGGAGGCTGGATTTGAAAACTGGGTGGCCCAGACAGGGCACAGGGTGGGGACACTGTTCACCTTGATAAAGTGTGACTCAGAGCCAGGTGAGTGACTTTATATTGCAGTCTTAGAGGAAATGCTCAGAAAAAAACCCCCAGACTTATTCTTTTGTCTGGAACAGTTCCTGTGAGCAAACAGGGCCTGTCCAATGGATCCCCCGTGCCCCAGCTGAGCTGTTCCTGCTGCAGAAGCATCTCTGCTGCCCTGCAGGGACGAGGGTTGAGGGGGGCAGTGTTTTCCCTGCTGATAGCATGCGAACCAGGCATATTGATTTAAAGGGGCTGACAGGTCCTGCAGGGTTCTGTGACTCACAGCTGGTGGGGTTTGAACAGGAGCTGCTGAGACAGAAAACACACAGGGTGCGACTCGGGAGTCGTGCCTGGATGTGCTTTTATTCCTGGAGATTGGATGCTGTGTTGTGAAGCTGATGTGCTTCGGCTGCTGGTGGACACTGACTTAATTCATATCTACAGCTTATACAGAAAATATCATTGGGTCTCCTGCTTCTGTTTTATTTAACATACTTATAAGGAGTTTTAAACAATGAAAGGACATAATTTTATTGCATTGTTGAGGTTCTCGTGCCTCTTCTTTATTTGCTCTGCAGAGATTCAAATATCCACCTAGTTCCTGTAGATTGTTGCTGTGGATTTCCTGAGCTTTATTTGATGGAGGAACAGGAGTCCTCTGCCAGCAAGAACAAAGAACATTCTGAACATTATTGTGTACTCAATACTCTCATGCAAATTTTTAAGAAAATACAAACAACACATTTCTCACATGAGGAAACTTGGATACATTGATAGCCTGGTTAATGTTTGGCTCAGATGGAAACGTCTGACTAGTCTCAAGTGTGTCATGGGGCTCTGAGAGCCACACAAAGTAAACACCTTGGGTTCACTAACAGACACGTAGTGCCGGAAACTCGTCACTGGGAAAGAAAACTGGGGCAACGGTTCACTGCTGACTTAACAAATGATTCATCCGTGCTGCCGACTTCCTGCAGGATCCACTGTGGCTGAGTCCACTGAAACGCTCCAGCAGGACTAGGGACGCTCCAGAAACACGTGTAGACACTCCAGCACAGGCAGATCCATCTCAGCCACAGCTGGAAGTGCCTCAGTTTGGGGCTAATGAAGCTCTGGGGCCTTCGTCTCCCCTGGAACTGCAGTGCAAACTGCTGGTTGTGGCAGTGCCAGCACAGATGGAGCTGCTCCCCTGGGCTGGATTAACGTTTGTGGTGACAGGGAAGGGAGATGCTGAGTGAAAAATAATAGTGGCCAGGGAAAACCTTGAGTTGTTGTCACTGTGGCAGCAAAAGTACGGTGGAGAGAGGAGGAGGACTCTTCTCTTTGGAGCTTTTGCCTTGTCCTGGAAGAGCCTGAAGGCCCTGGGGTGGTTTGAACACCAGGTGCTGCTCAGTAAGGAGCTCTCGTTTGGGCTGAGAGGTTTTAGGGGTAAAGGAGGAAAGAGCAGGTTTTCCATTCTGTAGCCAAAAATTCAGGGTAACTCCGTGAAGCCAAGGTGTCCGTGTGTACCTCAAAACAAACCCTCTGAATGTTCATGTCTTGGTTGGAAGTCCTGTTCTGACCTGGTGGTGTTGGAACTGAATTTCTTTCCCATTTCCTTTGGAAATTCCTCTTTTTTGGCCCTTACCGTGGCCTGGCCCCTCGGCGGCGGGCAGGGAGCGCTCTGAACCCTGCAAAGTCCTTATGTGCACTGTTTTCACTCACCCTGTAATTGTAAAGGCCGAATCTTGTGGGTTTCGATGTAAAATCACACTTAGAGGTAAAGCAAGAGAAGGTGACTATAAACACGACGCTGCCAGGGGCTTTGTGTTCCCAGAGTGCTGGTTCGGACCCGGGGGGCTTCTCCCTGTGCTCGGGCAGGAAAAATCGCTGTTTTTAACACTTTAAACATGAATTAGTCTAACTAAAGGCAGGCGTGGGGAACTGGCTCGGTGGGGCCGAGGAGCCCCGTCTGACACCAGAACGCTGTGGGGCTGGGTTTTACTCTTTGTTCGCTGAACCCCGCACGGGGGAGGGCAACGGTTTGTGCGTTTCTCTTTCTTTTGTTAATTATTTTACGTCTTTGAAGCCCCAAGCGGCAGCTGGCGCGGGCGTCCCTCACCCTTTTGTCGTGCTAATTGCGGAGCAGGGGCGGGGAGCGGGGCCGGGCCGTGACGGACAAAGCCCCCCGGCCGCTGCACAGCCCTCCGTGTGCGGGTTCAAATGGCGCCTCTCCGTGAGGGGACCCACTCAAATGGCGACCCCGCCCTCCCTCCGTGAGGGGTCTCACTCAAATGGCGGCCCCGCCCTCCCTCCGTGAGGGGACTCACTCAAATGGCGGCCCCGCCCTCCCTCCGTGAGGGGACTCACTCAAATGGCGGCCCCGCCCTCCCTCCGTGAGGGGACTCACTCAAATGGCGGCCCCGCCCTCCCTCCGTGAGGGGACTCACTCAAATGGCGGCCCCGCCCTCCCTCCGTGAGGGGACTCACTCAAATGGCGGCCCCGCCCTCCCTCCGTGAGGGGACTCACTCAAATGGCGGCCCCGCCCTCCCTCCGTGAGGGGACTCACTCAAATGGCGGCCCCGCCCTCCCTCCGTGAGGGGACTCACTCAAATGGCGGCCCCGCCCTCCCTCCGTGAGGGGACTCACTCAAATGNGGGCAGCCACAGGAGGGGAAGGGATTGCAGTGACTCCAGATTAAAGTCTTAGAGGTCCCCGGAAAGGACGAGCCATGGGCTAAACAGGAAGTTAGTTAATAAGGAATTACTTGGCTAGCGAAGGTGAAAAAAAGAGCTGACAGATGAGAAACGGAGCCCTGGGATGGCTGGGGAGTGCGGTGGTGTCATAGAAGGTGTTGGGACACTGGGGCACTTCCCCAGCTGGTCCCAGTTAGGTGGGTGCGTTCTCCAGGGGCAGTTTACTGGGAGGGTTTCTTTGTGCTCAAGTGATCCTTTGAGCTCTAGTTCCCCTAAAGTTAATCCCAAAGTATTTTCCATTGTATTTCCATATTAAAAGCATATAAAGCTCTTCATTGCCTATTGAAATGCTTTTTAAGACATACACATATAAAGAACATAATAAAAAGGCAGTTACTTGTGAAATGCAAAGTGTGATGCTGAAGTTTATGTAAGTGGAGTAAGACAAACGCTGTCCTGTGGTTTTGGGTGGGGGTGTGTTTGTAGCTTACTCTCATTTTTAACAAGAGACAGAGCTGACTGAATTTGCTCCCGGTCCGCCCAAATGAAAACAATTGTTTCCTTAACGTGAATTGGAATTTCCTTTTCCTTTCTGCAGTGGGACTTCTCCCTTGGAGCTTCCGTGCCGAGAATCCGATGTTGGGCTCGGCCCCCTGGCTGAAGACAGCACATCAGCCCATGAAAACTTCTATTCCCAGCCAAAGGAAGGAGTCCAGCACAAGGCAGCACCTGTTCTTTCAGGCTTGGAAGCAAGAAAGGGGGCAGGAGTTGGAGAGTGTGGAATCTGAGAAGACAACTGAGAGGTAAGTGGGGTGGGAAGTTCCTGCAGGAGGGTCAGCAGGAAGGGGCCAAGTACCGACTGTGTCTGGCTGTTGGCTTTGGCCGTTCAATTGCCGCCTGTTTTGAGGTGGTTCACAGTTCACTTTGGGTTTATCAGAGTAATCTCCCACTTACCAGGAACCTGGGAGGAGTGGCTTTATCGGCGCAAACTTTGCCCAATCTTTTGGTGTGACAGGCTTGGTTTAAGTGTCTCCAGCACTCGGTAACACCTTTTATCCAGGAAAGAAGGAAGAACCACTACTCAGAATTGATACAGCTTCGGGTTAGACTGGTTTGTGCCCCCTGGCTTAGAATCTAAACGTTTTCTGAAATATCTTCTGTTTCAAAAGAGAGTAATGAAAACTCTCCTCTGTTTTTACAGGTGACATTTAAGTTGAAGATGGGTGGTGGAGAAAGATACAACATTCCAGTTCCCCAGTCTAGAAATACCACCAAGAACCATCAACAACTTAAAAACAGGCAGAAGAACAAAGACCAGAACTCGCAGATGAAGACCTACATGAAGAAGGACAGAGGACACGGGTGCAGCTCCTCTGCTGGTGCATGGCAGGCCATGCAGAAAGGGGCCAAGAGCAACGTTCCCTTCCCCAGCAGTGCCAACTGGAGTCCTGCTCTGTCCAACCACCACCTGCTGTTCACCCCCCAGAGCAGCCAGAACTATGCTGGAGCCAAGTTCAGCGAGCCACCTTCCCCAAGTGTTCTTCCTAAGCCACCAAGCCACTGGGTACCTGTTTCTTTTAAACCTTCTGACAAAGAAATCATGACATTTCAGCTGAAAACATTACTAAAAGTCCAGGCTTGAGATGTAACTTTTCCTATTTTTCAGAAGTGATTTAAATTTACAAGGTTTCAGATCTGAGCATTGTTATTCCTAACTCCAGGTGTGCAGAACCAGGTGTTCTTGCTGCATGTAGTCAGTCACTTGGAAGAGGGGTGGAAGTTTACCTTCTCCTCATGTTTTACCTCAGAAGTTCAGTGCTGTGTTTGCGTCACTGTGAAATAGGCATTTTTCTCTAAAATCAGTCAAATCAAATCCTGAACAGTCACCATTTATTGGAAGAGTAAACGTGACTGTCTCCCAGAATTGGAACTAGGACTTGGTTAGAAAAGCAGCTGTCCCTAAGTCAGTGCAGCATGGCCTGGAGCAGGCAGCACTGGAAGCTTTAGCCAGGCCATTGCTCTTCTCAGCGCGGTGCCCAGGCTGGGTGCTGCCCCAGCGCTGCCAGCACAGCCCTGCCCGGCCCCGGGGACAGCACCGGCCCTTCTCTCACCTGTCCCCAGAGCTCTCTGGCACTCCTGCAGTGCCCACCCGAGTCTGGAGTGTGGTGGAAAGGAGGGAAGAACTTCAGGCACATCCACAGCAGCTCCAGCAGCGCTTCCCGGGACTCCCCGAGTCAGTGCCAGGTGACTGCCAAAAACTGCCCTGGTCCCCTCTGTGCCCACTGCCCTGAGGAGTTCTAAAACACATCTTTGTGTCAGTTTTTATAAGGAGAAAAATGTGAGGTAGTTCCTACCCTGGTCTTAAATTGGTTCCCTTCTAAAAATTAACAGTAGTTTGGGGCAGGTGTCAAATGTTTTCACAGGAAGACAGAGCCATGTAAATACATGTAAAACTTTGTAGCATATGTAAATTTTTCCTGGGCTTTCCTGCACAGAAGTATTTTTAGTACAAAACTGCTGAATGTAAGATGACCATGTTGAGTACGTGGCCTGGTATTAAAAAAATGTTATTTTGTTAAAAAAAAGGAAAAAAAAGACATTTGTGGCTGTGCCCTTGCACTTCACATGCAGTGAAATATGCACGTTGTACTTGGTTGTGCTCATTTTTTAAAGTAAAATCAGTGCAAAAGAGGTTTAGATTTTTTAATAAAATAAAATGTAAAAACCTTTAAAAAAACCCAAGCTGCTGAAGTTTCAGCTCCTCCTGTTGGGAACGTGTAGGAGGGGTGTGTTCAGTGGTGGAACAGCACTGCTGGCCTGGGTTTGGGTGCTGGGTGAGCGGGGGCTGCGACCCTCCGGTGTCTGTCCCGGCAGCAGCACCACCAGGGTCCTTTCGGAACAGGAATTACTGAAACAAAGTGCTTTAGTTTGAAAGGGCCTTTTGCAGATTGTGAAATGTTCCGAGGTGTCTTTCTGTACATTCCAAACACAGCGGCAGCTGAATGTTTACAAATTCCTGCACCAAATCAGATGGACTTGTGTTGCGACCTGGACCTTCACAGGTCTGAATTTCAAACTGTCGAGTACTGATGGTGTTTGTACAAATTGGAAACAAAAAATTTAAATAAACTTTTTTTTTTTAACCCCCTAAAAGCATCTATTTGTTTTCCGATGGCAATGGGAAAGTGGGATGACATCATTTTGGCAGCTCCCTTCACAAAGGAGCTTTCTTAACTGCAGCCTTCTCCCTCCTGCCTTTCCAGAGGTTTGGGAACACTGGGCTTGAAAAACACTACTAATTAATATTCCTCGCCAAACGAGAACCTGGCAACACTGGGGCTCCAGCTCCCACAGACTAATTAATTAAGTCAGAAGGTGCTCTCAAGTTATAGTCAAAACTTGTACATTTTATTCCCAGTTCACAGGGTTATTTGCACAGATGGAACACAAAACTCAAGAAGAAAGGATGTGGATGAATAAAACATCAGCATCTTCGATCAAACACACTACAGGGTACAGAGTCTTCCCTTCCTACAATAGTCTCATCAGCAAGAGCATCTTTAGACAAATATTATAGCAATGGACTACAGACTTTTTTAAGCAAGTTACAAGATAAATGGAGAAAACCAGCAATTCTTAATGGGTGATTATGTCCTAAAACTGTCAATTTATCCCTTTGCACTTGAGGATGCTCCTCTGCACGGTCCCTGCCCAGGCCCAGCAGCAGCGCTGAGCACCCACTGCCCCCTCTGAGCACGCCGGGTGTCACCCAGACCAGTCGGGAACTCTGGCCAAGCACAGAGCTCAAAGGAACATCGAACGAAAAATTCCACTTCCAATAAACCATGATACTGTACATTAAACATCTTGAAAAGACATAGAAAGGATAACATTGAGCTTTCAGAGACCAGTCTATCAGAGAGTCCCTAATTAAACACCCAGCTACTTAACCACTAAATTGAAGATTTGTAATTACCAGTTGGGTGCATGGACTTTAGGTGAAAAAGAAGTTCCAATAGAGCCTTCTATGACTGCTGACACCCATCGCTTCGCTGCAGAGTGTGGAGCACAGCCATTACTTCAGCAGAAATTGTTCTGGTTTTTCTTTTTACACACTACTTCAATTCTACAGATTGCGCAGGAATGACAAAATCTAGATTTTTACCACAGGAAAATGCAATTCCCACCGTTCTTGAGACTCCAAAAGAAAGATGCCTAGACATGATCTTTTGTAGCCTGCAATGTTCTTGCATTCCAGCTGTGCATAACCTGCAGGCAGCTTGCACAGGCAGGCTCCTGTTTTAGGGCAGGACTAGGACACCTGCATCAAGGAAGGGAGGTGTTATCTAGATGGGCTGTGGCTGGACTTGCATGAATGCATAAACATTCCCTGCCCTTTTGGCCACATCCTGCTAACTCGTCCCCAACTGAAAGGCCCACAGAACAGCTTCTTCACAATTTTTCCATGGGAGCAAGAACTAGGACAACATCTTTATTCATGCACTCTTGAAACATCGTGGGTTTGTGTTCGGCTTTTCTGGCTTGTTCATATACACAAGTCAAGTCAAAGTTTAGTCCTACCTCTGGGAGAGAAAGAAAGAACCATCAGAACTGGCAGACACTACATTATACTTGCAATGAACTGGATTTTCAAAACAAAAAAAATTAAACTGTGCTATACATCAATGTTGAGGCACACAATATAAGGACATGCTGACACAATAGTTAAGGAATACTTATTGTTACTCTGCAGTCTCAGATCACTCAGCCTGGACTCGAGATGTTCTCCTCCCTCCTCCCTCCGCTCCAGCCCTGATCCCAGCTGGACTCACATCAACATCAACGCCCTTGCAGGTCCCTGACGGAACAAACCCTGCTTTTCCCAGGACAGTCACCAAGAGCCCTTGTAAGCAGGGCTCAGCCGTGAAGACCACACAGAGCTGGAAGGGTGGGGGCTCCTGCTGTGCCAGCAGAACGCTGCACAGCAATTCACAGCTCAACTTGTAAGGTGTGAGAGTGGGTTTATCAAGGTTCTTAAGTGCTTTACAGAGGTCTTTTTCTTCGAGTGGCAGAACCTCCTCCAGTGCCAGGAGGCAGCTCCATCCCTGCCTGTCACCAGCAAAGCTTTGTCACCTCCCACAGAACCACTGCTGGCGCCAGTTTTGATACAGCAGCTCTAAACTGATCAGGTGAGACTATAAATTTGATTCCATATGCACCTTCAGCTGTGGCTTTTATGCAGTTTATAACCCGGCTAATAACATCTGAATTGTAACCACAGGGCAGGTTCATCCAGCAATACTGAAAGTTAATGGTAAATCGAATTTAATATATTAGACTAAAACTTATGCTTAGCATTCTCATTTTGTCTCGTACCCCTTTAAAATGTGACATGACATTTGTTCAGTCATTAAATGACAAATTCCTGCCTTGGCTGGAATACCACAGGAAGGATTTCACCCCAAAAGGGGTGCATAGCTCTACTCCTAACCATGCTCTGGAGTCAAATTCTAAAGCTACAATAATTCCAGTGGATCAGTATTTCCTTCATTTTTTTATTACAGCATGTTTGCTAAATTTACAGCAAGCAGAAAATAAGCTGGGTCTTTAGTTATTTTGATCAAAACATCGATGTTTTAAAGGTAGTACACAATATTTGTTAAAAAGAACATATAAAAATACCTTTTTAGAAGCCTCTATAAGAAAGGAAATACAAAGTTTAATCCCACAACTTTCCTCTGCTAGAGCTGCACGCTACTGCTACAGTTTTAAATAGACTTTTTGCTGTTTTTAAACTATACATCCAGGAAAGTCTACAAAATTAAAGGAACGTGCATATAAATGATTGCATAGCAGAACATGAACATTAACTGCAAACAGTAAAGGAAAGTTAGAAATACTATCAAATGTACAAAGACTCTACGCCCAACCCCTAACGCACGTTCCGCTGCCGACACCCCAAAGCCATCTGCACTGCTGGGAAGGCCCTGCTGAAACACTGACCCCAAACCCTAAACATTTCTCTACAAAGCAGCTCTTGGAATCAACGTCTCTGTGTGCTACGACATCAGACAGTGAGGTACACTACGTGTTGGATGCTGGCTTTTGAAAGGAAATGGAAAAAACAACGCCAAAAGCCGTTTCCGTAACAAAGGATCTTGCCTTCTAGAGAAATACTGGGGAGATTACACGCTGGGGTTGTTATTTTCACATTCAGTTTTCTAAATATACTGTATTAGTGATAAACTACATAGCTACAGATGCAGCTCTTGTTCACATCCAACTCCAAACGTTTGTTCTGAAGGAAAACGAATCTTGTAACCAAACCACTATCAATTCTGAGGAAGGAGTGATTCAGACTTGCTTGAGCAACTGCTTTTTGCTGTGTAAAAGCAAGCCTGGTTACCCAGGAAGAGAGGTGGCAATGGTTTGATACCTATGAGGACACCAACTAACCACAGGAGTCATTGGCATAAAAGTTTAGTTCTTATATACTGTACACACACAACTCGAAACAATCTACTGGTATCTAACAGCAGGAAAACTAAGCAACTTTATGGTTAACTGCTCACTAAAATGTAAATAGATACAAAAACTGCATAAAATGTACACACAACCTAATATTTAGTTGCTCTGCCGTTTGCTGAAATCTGAATTTAGCTCTCCATTTCGAGGTGGGTTTGCTGCCCTCACACCTTTAGTAGCAGCCAGGCCAAAGGCAGTGAAGCCTCTCCCGACAAGCCACGACACTGCACAGTCTTCAAGCCCAGCTCTCTCCCCGTGCTGGCCGTGCAGTGTCAGAACCATCTCTCCAGGGCTAGAGAGACATCTCCAAAACACCTCTGCAAAGAGCTCCAGTCACCACCCTAGCGGTGCTGGTGGGCAGGGAGAACACGGAGCCCTGCCCCGGAGCCCTGGAAACAAACTGCCAGGCTGAGCTCCCAGCAGCCAGTGCTGCACTACAACTGTCCACTTTCGGTCTGCTCACAAAGTTCAGCGTTAAAAGAACCAGTGAACAGCTGGTTTAACTGCTCAGCACGAACTGGTACCAATTTCTCTGTGGGTGTGACATTTGTAAAAGGACAATGTTGCAAGTTACGATCAATCAAGTCATCACCAATATCTAAGCATTAAAAATGCAAGTCTTTACAAAAATATACATAGAGACACCACAACCAAATCAGTAGCTGCCCGTGACATGTAACCAAGTGGACATTCTCTCTCCCTCTCTCTCTCTGTGGCTTCTCAACACTGTTTGAATTTTAACCATTGTCGGCTACAGGGAAAACTGACAAAGAAAATATTTTTAGCACTGTTGCAACATCATATTCCTGATAATTTAAGTAAACTGAACTGTGTGTAAATGAATCTTACATGCCTAAACCAACATGGATACACTGTTAGTGGCCACTGGACTTGGGACTAGTCCAAGACCTCGATCTGGATTTTGACCTAGATCTAGAATGTGATCTTGACTGTGATTTGGATCTAGCTGGTTCTTTTTTTCTCGACTCCTTCTCATATCTTGAGCTGGACTTATAGTGTGTTTTAGAATCTGTTTTAGAGGTGCCTCTAGATTTGGTGTGAGATGCAGACCTAGACCGTGATTTAGCCTTCATTTCTTTCTTGGGCTGTGACTTGGATCGTGATCTTGAATTGGACTTAGATCTTGAAAAAGATCGATTGCGGTGTTTGAACCTATCAGAATAAAGGGGAGAGAGGAGATTTGAATGTAAAAACACTATTCTTAGACATCTAGCACATTAAAAATTGTTTACCGTTTTTGCAGGAGAATTTTTTTAAACCTATAGTTAAAGGAATACAGTGATCTAGTTTTCAACGTAAAGGTGGAAAAAGTGTTTTACCTATCATTGTCCGAATGGCTTCTGCTACGACGGGGTCTTCCGGTAGGTCTACTGCTAGAAAGGCACACCAGAAAAAGTGAACGGTGACAGATACCCACGCAAATCCACAAGAGCTGACTAAATTCAATTTCAAGCTGTGCATTTCTCAACTGCTCTCCAGTGCAGCACAGAACCCCTTCGCTCACTACACCTGCTCTGAGGCAGCATGCAAGACACGCGACTCCCACCAGTTCCTCCCGTGCCAGAGCGAGCTCACTCCCAGCTCCAACACCGGAAGAGCCAGAGCGGTGTTTCTCCTCCGGCAGGCT
Source organism: Sclerurus mexicanus (assembly GCA_013396755.1). Taxonomy (NCBI): domain Eukaryota; kingdom Metazoa; phylum Chordata; class Aves; order Passeriformes; family Furnariidae; genus Sclerurus; species Sclerurus mexicanus. Next base: position 169,022 of record VWZF01004464.1, on the reverse strand, counting down.
GAGGGCAACACCCAGGGCACACTTACTTTCTGGGACTATAGGACCTTCTGTAGCTGTAGTCAAAGGAGCGGCTGCGAGAGCGCCTCCTCTCGTAGCTGCGGCTGCGGGACCGCCGGTACCGGTCGTAGTCGTCGTAGCGAGAGGAGCTGTACAGGTTCCTCCCCTCCTTGGCCTTCATCTGATTTGGTGCTGTAAAAAACAGCAACACTCGAGTTGGAAAAGGTGCCCTACTTTCCCCGCTAGCGACTAACCCACGTATCTGGTGTTTGGCACAGGCTCATTCATGATTCTAGCAGAGATGTTTATGAGGGGACAGAGGCCACTTTATGCTGCTTTAACCACGGGGCAAAAACTGATGCAGCCTCCTGGGCATTATAAACGTAGGGAAAAACCCAAACAAAACCCCACTCAGAAACAGTAAGAAAGGACTAATGCTCCATAAAACCAGAACACAGAACCAGCAGAGGTGACTTCAGGCCAGCTGGAAACTGGTATGGCAGGTCGAACCCATGACTGAGACATTCTAACGTTCCTGAATGTACCCAACAGTGAAAGCTAACAGGGAATTAATTAAACCCTCCTCTTCCTGATTACACAGCACCACAGATCACACCTGATCTTACAGGCAGGCAGCAGCGGATGCCATACAAAGAGCAGTCTGATTCCAGATGTACCCCCAGTAAAACACTGCACATTCAATCTGTGGCCTAATTATTAAAGTAATTCAGAATGAATGAACTTATTAGTCTTCCACTGTATTTCCTCTAAGCAGCACAGCTCTCCTTCCTTTGTATGAAATCCCACTCTCATTCAAACTCAAAGACCATGCTCTAAGTAATTTAAACATAATATACTGTAAAAAACACTGTCTGCACTGAACAGCTTTAATTTTTAAGTGCTGCTCCTTACAACACTGAGGTAGATTTAGTTAATATTGTTCCAAAACTCATTAGAAATCCCAGTGTTTAGACACAGAGTGTCTCTCAGAGTGTAAAATTTCCACTGATTTCACTAAAAGTTAATTGTGTGTATTTGAGGGAAAAGTAGACAGTCAGGTTGTTTCTCTGAGAGCTGTAAGTAGAGGTGTTGAAGGTACTTTTGCTCCCAAGCAGCACACCAGGATTACAGTCCTGGTTTACATCAGCAGGTTTGTGCCAGGTTTTCCAAGAGCATGTTTCATTTTTGTGTAACATCTGCATCTCCCTGTATATTAAGACTATGTACACAAATAAGAGATTGAAAGTTCTCTTTCCAGTTATCTGTTCAGAAAACAGGAATTCCGTTCCACGTTGAGTTGAGACACCTTGAAATTTACTTTTCTCCTGAAACCCAACGAAAATGAAGACTTTACCTGAATCCCGGAAGTCACAGAGAGCTGCACAGAAGGCTCTGAAGAACGCCTCCGGTGAGTGACTCGCACTCAGTTACCCGTTTATAATGAACCCAAGTGATTATCAGTGACTGGATGAAAAGCCAAACATGCCCCTGCTGTGCACACAGACGTGAGAGCAGGGGATGCTGCTGTGCTGAGGTGGAGGGAGGGCACGGCCCCGGCGTGGGGAGCCCCCAGCACTTACTCTTGCGGTCGCCCTGTGCAAACTGGATTTCTATCTGGCGCCCACAGATCCACTTGCGGTCCAGGTTGTGCAGAGCGTCCTCCGCGTCACGGACATCTTCGAATGTGCCAGTGTTAAGGTACTTGGCAGTTTGAGCAGTTTGAATTTGGTATTTAAAATAAAAATCAGTTATTCTCCACGTTTACAGGTGGCTTTTTTTAAGTTCTTTTGTCATGCTACACTATGCACTAGTGACTTATTTGTTTTAATTAACCACCAGCTGAGAACTCCTGTAATAAAATTAAAATCTCATAATATGACCATGAACTTATCCATCAGCAAGCAGTTGCTATGTGATACTCTAACTTTTCTCTTCTCCCACTTGTATTTATGCAGAGAAAACAAAGGTACCCTTCTCCAAGTACACTTATTAATGGTCATTAAGCTCTCTCCACTGCCCTGAGTTTATTAAAATTAAACCCTAGGCCTTAAATGACGCTGGACACACCAACAGTGAATATTAACTGGTGGTGTTCGAAGCTCTCCCAAGTGAAGTGGAAGCCATGCTGTGCAGAGCCCCCCACAGAGGGGCAGAGCAGCCCCTGCACGGCCAGGACAAAGGCAGGCACAGACACCCCGCCAGCTCAGGGCTGTCGCTGCCCAGCTGCGCCACCCAAAGGCACAGTCCCCTCTCCTTGGGGCACCTCAGCTCTCAGCAGCCCCAGCCCTGCAGAGAGAAACTGCCCTGCTGCAGATCTCCCTCCATAAACCCAGCACCAGTGTGATTTCACTCAGACCACAGTTACAGGAGCACTCACAAGAGAAATATTACAGGTTTTGTCAATGGACTAAACCAGAATAATTCATCAAATCACTGCTTACATGACAGACAGAAGAAAAACTGTTATTCTGTAGGATACATCAGGTATGACTCCTTTAATCTTGGCCACCATTCAACTTCATCTTGACCTTTAACTCTTTAAGTGCTTGTCAGAAGGACTTGTCATGAGATGCTTGGCCAAAAATGACAGATGGCTTTATCTTTTACTTTGAAAAACAACCTTTTCCCCCTTTTGCAGATAAAGCGAAGCTTTGTCTCCCATTATGGCTTGTCCTTCTTCCAGCTTTTCTTTATTTTTTCTTTTCCCAAACTCTCCCTTCTCTTCAAGCCTGATCCTTAAGAGGTCTTTGGCTTGTCTACTTGCCTTAATTGTTGAACTCTACTCTAAAGGTTCTTTCATGCTTTCTCTTTGGGGTCGCCATTACTGTACAGCTTTACATTCTGAGGCAACAACAGAGGACAGCAAATTAGGGGACAATATTAAAGAGAGAAGTTCACCTCATTTTTTACACAATCTGATTTTGATCAAGTGATTCCAGTTTCCATTTGATAAATTAACAATATATTATATTGGAATACTAGCCACATTTTGCTAAGCACAACTTTACTTACACACCAGTGATAATTAAAACGTGCTAAACAATTTTGAGTCAGTGATAAATTTGCATTTAAATCACATAGTATTAATTTCAGTGACATAAGCAAGCTTTTATATTACTGGACTCGATATAAGTTTTGCAAAAAAAGGCAAAGAACAATTGAGAGAAGTTAATCTTCAAAAATAACAAACACCACGACATAAGTAAGACACTTATTAGATACAACACAAAAGTAAACTGCTTTGTCATTTAGATTGGTTACCTCTTACACAAACTTGAATTTCAAACTCCAACACCCCTCACTAATGAGCCATCTGAAGAAAGGATATTGAACATAAGCAAATCCTCTGGGACGGCGAGTGTAGAAGTCAAGTGGAACGTAAACATCAACTATAGGCCCATAACGACCAAATTCACGGCGCAAATCTTCCGACCTGGAACACCACAAACATCTCATATGGCTTTGTCACTGGTTAAGGTGCATCCACCCACTTAAAAGAAACCCCACACATCCACATGTATCTACAGTCAATATGACCACTCCTGCTTTTTGGAAGCAGTTGGTACAGGAAGGAAGTAGCAAAACATTTTTTGGGGGAAAAAAAGACATTTGAGCCGTTCACTGCTGGGAGACCACCAGGACGTTCTGAAACACCCAAGACTGAGGATGCTCAAGCTCTACCCTGGCAGCTGGAAACCAGCCTTCAGCATCACTCAAAAGAAAGGAGCAAATGAGGAGTGATGAACAGCAGTTAATTAACGCAGGAGGTACCAGCAAAGCAAAAGGATTGTTGAGAATTATTATTATTCAAGTACCTCATGTAACTCAACAGTCATATTGCAACACACAAACATCAATTATAAGATCCAAATAAACATTCCAGGAATAAACCAGTCACCCAAACTCATTTCCATAGAATAATCAATACTTACAACCACATCAAATAGAACAGATCTCGAGTGAGCAACCACTCATGCCCTCAGGATAGTTTTTCCAAAGAGTTGGCTTTGGAGAGCTGAGACAAAACTGTCCAACTGCAACTACCCCTGGAATACCCACTCTGTCCTCAACAGAGAGGTTTCTTAATCACATCAGCTTCTTTACATGTGTTTTTGTGACATTTGAGGACAAAAACCTGTATGAGAAAGACTAAGATAATACCATATTTAGGTGGTATAAAGGGTCGCTACTATTTCTGAAGTGTTTTTACATTCTCTTTCTCATCAGTTGGGAAACAGCCCGCAGTCAGTGCTGGCAGAAGGGAACTACAACCACCAGCACCGAGATCACAGCGGAACCATCCCCAGCAAAGCTGCAGTATCCAACCCCAAGCTGGTGGTGAAGCCTCAACAGGATCCACACTGTTTTAAAGAAATTGGAAGTAATCGTCCTCCTCAGCTGGTCTTACAGTAAAATAAACCACTGGAAAGAGGAAAGGAAATTCATGCAACCGAAGAAGTTTGATTTGGAGCTATTTACACTTTTGATCACAAGGTTCCCAATTCATTCCATTCCACCGTGCCCACGCCGCTGTTATTTGCTGAACAACTCTGATACAAGTCGCCCAGGCAGAGAGTCGGAAAACTTGCATTTTACAGAATCAGACCTTACAAGGACTTGCATACAAATTCTACAAAACATTTAACACCACAGCAGTGCTCCGGCACCTGCGTCCCCCAGCAAACTGCTCTATAAACCTCCCACACCGGCAATAACCCCTGAAGGGACACGATAAAGTGCAAAAGGGGAATGGGGGGACACTCGCAGCTTACCAAGAACGTGTAAATAAGCACCTGCGTAAGGCACAGTGTTTGAATGCCGTGTGAGAGGCCGCCGCTCCCGGGGTTCTCAGCGCCCCCGGCCGGGACAAACGCGGCTCGGAGCCCTCAGAGCTGCCGCGTTTGCGGCGGAGCCCCGCGGCTGCGAGCACTGCACGGCCCGGCGCGGCCTCCGCTGCGCCGCGGCCCAGCCCGCTGGGCGGCTCGGGCCGGGAGCG
>VWZF01004464.1:112853-163721 GCA_013396755.1 Sclerurus mexicanus | reverse complement strand
CACTCAGGGCCCTCAGGGCGCCATGGGCCCTGCACCGGCCACTCAGGGCGCCATGGGCCCTGCACCGGCCACTCAGGGCGCCATGGGCCCTCCACCGGCCACTCAGGGCCCTCAGGGCGCCATGGGCTCCCTGACAGCCCCTTCAGGGTGCCATGGCTTCCATCACAGCCCCTCAGGTCTCCATGGTGTCCCCACAGCCCCTCAGGGTGCCCTGCAGAGCAACCAGCACGGCCTCAGCCACCTCACCGTGCCCTGAGTGATCGCTCTCCTCTGGCCCCCTTACCCACAGCACTGCTGAGCCACAGGTGTTCTCGTGCTGCTGAAAAATGTAGATTATGTAAAAATTTTCTTAGGAAACGATGTTCTTCGGTGTCTGGTCTTTGTATGCTTTGAAGCCTGATCAACCAGAAGAGAGATTCAACCTGAAGCAGAGAGCAGCTACCAGTTAAGCTCTTAAGCGATGTCCATGTGTTAAAAAACCAAGTTACGTGTTGGCAGAGTGGCCTTGTTAAGGTTTAGGGCTGGATGTACTTCAGGGATCTCAGACCCAAGAAAGGACAAGTAGAGACTGGAGTTATGGTGGGAGTGTGGCACAAAACAGAAAAAAACTATTGACTCTGTGGGTGTTGTGGAAAGCAATGGAATCCCCAAGGAGTGGATTTGGGGAAGGATGCAAGTCCACACTGCCAGGATTTCCCTTTTGGAACTCTTCACCTGGGGAATCAAAACTTTGAGTAAGATCCAGTTAAGATTGTAAATACTCTCCTGGAGTGCTTTGCAGGAAAAATCACTCGTTTTGGTGGCAGATTGGATCCAGAGCTGTTGGGGTTTGTCCTCCAGGATCCCTTTGGGCCACGGGACACAGTTTGCAGGCTGATCAGAATCCTCCTGGCTTTGTTTCCCAGCCTGGGTGCCCCGGGGCCAAGGGCATCGCCTCTGCCATGAGGAACCGGCACCGCGGCTGGAAATACAACGTCACCCTGGCTGTGAAGAAAGGCAGGTGAAATGCTCTTCTAAGAATTTTCTGGAGTCTCAAATTAAAATGTTTTAGCATCAGTTAAGGTTCGAAGGAGTGTTAAGTGTGTTTTTAGCATGTGATGTCTGCAATTTATAACTCAAATCACCTTTGTATTCCAGTTACCATCGGCTGAGGTCAAATAAGGAAGATGTGAGCTTGCCAGGCAGATTATGTCAAGTGTGCTGGGAATATTTAGGTAGGTGCTGAACCAAAATAACACATATATACACATTTTGCTTTAACATCACTCCATTTTATGGCATCAAAGCAAATCACTGCTGTCCTGTAACAGGCCTTCAACGAGTAATGAATGATCTCTGTGTTGGTTTAGAAGTATCCTGCAGTGTCTCGTATTTTCCATCCTGCAATTCACAGATACAGTATTTATGGATTTACTGTTGGAACACCACGCTGTGTGTTTGGTTTCAGGGTGTAGCTGGCAGCACTTACCCAGCAACTCCCAAACAATGGTGGTGAGCTCTTGGGTGGCTTTTTGCAGCACCTCTGCTTTAAAGCAGCCTCCTCCTCCCCGAGTTTTACCAGCCTTGATTTCTGTGCTGCTGATCTGATTTCTGTGTAACTCACATGGGATTTAATTCTGGCTGCAGAAGTCTACTTAGCATTAGAACTGCCTGGGAAGCAGAGTGAACACAATGATCCTTTATGCCAGTAAAACTCCCCATGAGAACAGCCTTATCCCAGAATAAGAATACACTTCCCAAATTGCTTGTATCACGTTGTAAGTGTTACTAACTAAAACACAACCTCCCCCTCACAAACTGCTCTTCTAGCATGGGAACATGTACTGAGCACTCTTAATTGGAATAAAACGTCTCCATGAGGAGTTTAAATGGCATAATCAGCCCAGCAACTCTTTCGTGGAGGTCTCACACCCGAGACCCATTCTAACAAATTTGCAGTGACTTCCATAGGAATGAAATGGAGCTGCTGATGTAATAGTGGGAGCTGATCAGCAGGGAACAGGGAATGGCTCTAGGCACAGGTCCTGTGCATTTTATACTTCAGCAGAGGCAAAACAGTCTGCTTTACTTGAGCTTCACAAACTTGGACCGTGACAAAAAACTGGGAGTTTGTTGCGAATTGGGAGAATCTTTAATTCCCTTTGATCTTGCAGTGCCTCATTTTTGTTAATTGTACTCATATACGGTTCAGTTTAAGAACAGTCACCCCGTTATTACTTTGTAATTGTTAAGGACTGTTAAATACTTCATAGCTTTTAATATGTTACTGTTTCTATTCCTCTGACATGTGGTGTGGATCAGCTCAACAAATGTCTGATTGTTCTTTGCTGGCCAGGTTATAGAGAAAGGGGTTTGGTAGAAGACTAAACTTTATTAACACAGGAACTAAAGCTGAATATGTTCAGTGAGTGTGTAAGAAATCAAGGAGCATTTGCATAGATTTTTCCTGTTCCCAAGGATTATTGTGAGTAACTGGAACACCATGATTTATGTTCAGGTTTGGTTGTCTGGGAGCAAACTTCTGTCACTCTGAGTACAGAAGGGATCTGTGAGAGTCCTTAGTGAAAACAGTCCTATAATAATGGGAAGTGATGTGAAAGAAGAGCAGGAATCATAACTATTCTCTGTACTGTTAACCCAAGACCACTGTTTGTTCAGATAACAAAGATCACACCTTGTGGAAAGTGCACTTTATTTTTGGTATGTAAAGGTATCGCAAAGGAGATGATCTGTCTTTAAACTTTCTTGCTTTTTCTGACAAGTGTTACTCCACCAGATGTTATAGTCTGTAGAAGACAAATATGCATAATTTTTTTTTCCATTTAGACCCTAGGATATCTATTTATAGCTAAGTGACAGAAGTTTCTGTAATCCGTGTATAAATCCATCTTAGTCCACAGGAAAATACATTCACAGTACCTGCCTATAAATACAGGTATAACATTCATACCAGGGAAAAAAAATTACAGAACCAGCCCTGAAGACAGAAAATCTAAATATAAATGCAATCATCAACTCCATTCTAACACTATCTTGCTTCCTTAATGTTGGAAAAGTAGTTTCCTAACTCAAATGTTATTATACTCGTTTGGACCTTCTACTCCCGTGGTCTGAAGGAATTGTGTGTCCAAACTGTGTCACGTTTGTGGGATTGGTTTGCTCCCTGGAGCAGTCCTTACCCAAGGAGCCCAGTGAGCTTCACTGTAGAGCAAAGCTCTTTGTCAGTGCTAAATAATGTAGAACTAAAGAACTTTGAAGAACTGAGGTGGAACGAGGGCACTGCAAATATTCAGGTTTGGCTCAGCCCTTCCTGTCCTTTCAGAGGTGCTGCTGTGGCTAAAGCTGAGGGTGGACACACTGCAATGGTAATCCAGGGAGTTCATAAGGAGTCTGCTCAGCACCAAAACCCTTCACACTTCAGTGCCTGGAATTGGCCCCAGGGCACTGATTAATAAGAGGATTCGTTGAGCAGGATGCATTAAATACATGAGCAATATCTAAAGGAGAGTCATCTGAGTTGGTTTTAATATTGTAAATTAATTATAAAGAATATATAGAATACTAGAACTGTTTTCCACTAACTGGTTGGTTTGATATATCTGTAAGGAATTCTGCAAGTAATGTCATTTTAGGATACCTTAAGGTATTTGTTTTAGGTATTGAGCCCACATTAAAAGCTAATCCACACTTTTTCTTTCAGCACCTTTCTTAACATGTTCTTACTTTCTAACACTTACCTCCACCATTTCATTTCCTTTAACTTCTTGCTCGTGAGAGAATTTATCTGATTTGCACACAAGCTTCCCGTTGACCAAGTTGACAGTACACTGTTGGGACACAGGTTGTGGAATTCAGTTAGAATTAGCACAGGGCTGGTGAAGAGAAAATAAACGATGCTGATGTTTCATAATCACATCTGCTGATTTTAGCTGGAGACCACAGCACTTCAGTGGGAGTTTTAGAAGCAGCATTTCTGTTTGTGGAAGTGATAGCAGTGTTTGCTAATGGAAATGGCACAAGCAGGTTTTGCTCACAGAGGAACTGAAGTGAAGGGATGGATAAAGAGGTGCCCCATTCCTGGAACCCCTTACCTTTAGCTTCCTGCCATCCATCGTGGTGATGTCAGCCTCCTTGCCAAGGGTGAAGGAGTTGGTTACAGATTGCTTGGGTGTTTTTGATGTCACAACGAAGTCATTTCCTTTCTGTTGTATTTCAACAATAGGCTTGATATCTTTGGCCACTTTGATAATGTCATCTGGCATCCCTGTAAAAACACGATTCCTCTCACGGTCCTGACCAGCCACCAGTGTCAATCACTCCCAGCTCCCTGACCAGCTTCACACAGGATCATCACACCCCACTCCTGACCAGCTCTCACGGGTGTTAATGATCACTGGTGCTGCACGAGGGGCCTGAGTACCAGCGGCGCTTTGGGAAGCTGAATGTGCCATCCACACCTTCTAGTTCAATGTGGTCAGAAAGTTATATGTTAATGAACACAAGTCCCTTTCTGGCACAGCTCTTCTTTCTTGAGGAACTCATCTAACATCAGAGTAGGGATTTGAGGGTTATCTGTAGCCCTTCTACATCAGTTTTTAGGACTTCCATCTTCTTTTCACGTCCCAGTTAGATAGAACAGACTTAACCAGGCCGTGGGGAGTTTATCCCAGAACGAAAAGGAACAAGCCCAGGAGCTGCGGTGCAGAGTGTGTGGTGCAGGTGATTTCAGGAGGAAGCAGACACTTACCAAGGGCTTTGAGAAAGGGCTCGAGGTTCTCCTGGGCATAGACCTGCCAGGTCCCGGCGAACGCCATCGTGTGACACCCAGCGAGGGCTCTGCCTGCACTCTGGGGGGCTGTTTATGGGAAGGGGAGGGCCAGCCCAATTGTCAGATGGCTAATTATTAACTGGGGAATAACAATTATTAATCATTTATTTGTGCTTAATGATCATAACCTCTAGTTCATTCTGCTCTGTGGAAAGCCTTACCTTGACGTTGGGGATGTTGCATTTGTTGTGGGTCACTGACCTCAGTTCTCATGAGCCATAATTGATGTAAAGTGTTGCATAGCTTCATTTGTTTTCTTTTTGCTCACAGCCTCTATGTTTTATACATTTTACTGCGTTTGGAATAGAATTCTTCAGATAAAGTGCCATAATTTACAATAGATTGAGGTAATTACTGTCATACAGCAAAAACTTCCTAATTATCACAATATTCTCTACTATGGGCACTTGAACCTTAAATGGTGAATAGTGAAGTAATAAAATCCACAGCTATTTGTTCCAAAATTGTGGGTCTCCAATTGCTTGAGGTCAGGGGAAAGAATCCTGTTGGAGTGGGACATCAGTTATGACTTTATCCAGTAGATGTCAGTAATGTGCATCTAAAGCTGAATTAAATTCACTTTATTATTCCTGGTTTTTAACAGTCACTGCGCACACAGAAGATAAAAGGTAAAATAAAACATGGAACGTTGATTGGGGAGTGAATGCAGGAAGAAAATAGGATGTGTTCTTTTTCTCCTCACCAATTGCCCCAGGAACTCCTCACTCCTTCCAGCCCCTGCTGTCTGTGCAGGCGTGACTGTTGATTTTGGAAGGCACTCACTGGATTCTGTGTCTTGCAGTTCTATTGCTCAATTCAAACACAGCCTCTAGCCCAGGGGTGGGTGACCTTCCTGAGTTCGTACCGGTCAGTAATTCCTCTGTTTAAATAGAAAACCAACACCAAACTGTTTCTTAGAAATTCTTAACTTCTCTTGTAGTGCGTAATTCTAAAGGAAATTCACACACAGGGAGCCAGTTTTGTAATTAGATTTACAGGGCAGAATCCCTGAGCAGCAAGGATGAAGTACTGGTAGGGAATAAGGCCATTTTTATGTGTGGAGTGTGTCCTGACTTCCCACGGACACACACACTGATTTCATCATGGATATACTCAACAGCAGGGCTGAGATGTCACCCAGGGTTTCAGTTTAATCACACACATGTAAGCATTTGTCAGCTACAAGACAATCCAGAACACACAGTGATTTCATACAAAAAAGCTCCACCGAGAGCCTCGTTCTCGTGTGTGAATCCTCTCGTTTTCCCACACAGATTTCAACTACCAAAACAAAAATACTGAACTACTACTACAATAAACATAGAGACATGGGCCTGAATTTTAGTGCAGAGACCTGAAAGGAATCTGAAGGAGCTAGATTCCTTTTTAATTCAAGGGGACATAATTGACTCATTCATTTAGGCTTTTTTGTGGAAATCCCAGCTGGGACTTCCTGCTCCGTTCCTATCGGTATCTCTCCGTGTTTATAGACACTGATAGTGACCTGCCCTGTTTCAGACCCATATTTATTCTTGACATAGATGCTGTATTTTCCTGTGTCTTCATTGCAGACTTTCTCTATGGTGATTGTGACCACTGAATCCTTCACATCCATCCTGTACCGGTCCTTGAACACAATAACCTTCTCGTTTTTGAACCAAGTGATTTCTGGGTAAGGGTCTCCAGAAACACAGCAAGTTAAACACAGGGTCTGTTGGAAAACAAGAGAACAGAAACGGATCGTGAAGTTATAAATGTGCAAGGAAATTCAGTTCATTGACTCCCAATCATTTAGGTTGGAAACGGTCTTTAAGATCGAGCCCAACCCTTAACCCAGCACTGCCAAGGCCACCACTAAACCATGTCCCCAAATGCCACATCCACACAGCTTTTAAATAACAAAAGAAATTAAGAAAAATAAGTCAGTTCTCACATTTTCAACAGGTGACATTCCAAGACTCCCTCTGCTGATATCCTCTAGTATAGTCAGGATTAACCTGCCTGAATTCACTGGGCCTGACTTATATTTGTGCCACTGTCTTTTTATAGCTTCTTTTGCTGTAAAGTGACACTTAAATAGGCATGATGAATTTGCAGTTATTTTACAGGATTTTTATTCTGCCTGGTTAGAGGGGAATGTGACTCAGAAATGTGAGCAGGGATTTGTATGATGGGAAAATCAGGTCCAGCACATAAAGGCCTTGCAAGTCTAATCCTATGAAATGGGAAGACACCAGAAAGGATCTGGCTGTGAAAATGACCTGGGAGGGTCCCACTTCCCACCCTTGGAAGGGCAGGAGCTCAGGAAAGCTGCTGGGAATGTACAGCAGGGCAAAACAAGCAGTTTTCCTCCCCATCAGGGGTCCTGCTGTGTCTGTGCAAGGGCCAATTAGCAAAATTACTCAACATTACCTTATCCTCCATGATGGTGGCAACATCTGGCAGACCTTGAACCACTCTGGCGCGACCTGGGAACGAACAAATACAACCTTTCAGTGTTTCTTATCAGCAAATCACTTGGCTTTGTTTAACTGAGGAAAGAAATTAATTTACTTACGCTTTTCTGCTATTGCTGCTTCCCTGGCAGTGAGAGAAAATGATTGTGGTTTTATTTATTAGCCATTACATTCTCAGTTTAGAGTATGACACTCAAAATAGATTTAGCTGTGAAAATATTTAGGCAGGAACTTACTTCAGCCTTCTGTGCTCAGCCAGGGCATCTTCAAAGGCTGTAAGAAGGAAAGGTTTTAGGGAAAGTTGCTGTTTTGACTCAGTAAATTTAACATAATGGTTTGGTGTTGGGATTACATAGATAAATGTAATTGTCATCTAGATGGTGTCTGTGCCTGCCTTAGGGAAATATGGCTCTCTTTGTATACTGCTGAAATAAGGGGGACCTTTCCAAAGAGAAGTTCAGAGGGTGAAAAATCTCCAGCAGTTTGGGCAAGTCTTTGTAAAGCTCAAAGTTCTCTTTTCCAGGATGCCTCCCGTGAGCTCTGCTGCCCAGTGGAACGGGACACGTCCCAGGAGCAGCTGCCCCTCTTCTCACCCCTCCCCTGCAGTGCCTTGCCCTGTGGCAGGGCTCCCCAAAGCTTCAGTCCTCCCTTCCCCCCGTGCTTCCCTGGCTGCTGTGGGCACTGCCCAGTCCTGCTTGCCCCAGGCCCATGCTGGGCTCTCGTGGCACTGCGGCTCCAGCCCCAGGGAAGGAGAGAGCCATCCCTGCCCACCACCTGGAGCACTCTTGGAAAGCAGCTCCGGTGCTTCTCATTGCTGGGGTGACTTGGCTCAGCTCACCTTGCCCAGACAGGTCTGTTGACAGTTTGTGGGAGCTGTTCCCATCAAATAACTCCAGGGTGTACTTTCCCTTATCAGCATCCGTGGGGTTCAGGATGTGCAGCCAGACCCAGTTCATGGTGCTCCCAGCTTTCATCCTGTCCTGGCTCTTGAGCTGCTTCTCCCTAAGGAAACAAGTGCTGTCACTTCATTAGCGTTGAGGAGAGGTGCATGAATTAGGATGGTAATTAGGATGTTTTTTTAGACCTCTGCTGGTTGGAAGTGTGGAGTCAGGATTTATTTCGTGGAGAGTTTTGTACTCAGTCACTTGTGGAACTCCCATCCAGCTGTGCTTTGAGGCAGTTTGCCAAAGCTTTACAAACTCAAAAAAGACCTCTTAGCTCTCATTTAGGAGATTAAGTAACATTTTCATGTTGAATACTTGTAAGCATTTAGCCCTTAAAATTATTAAAAATTGGCCTCGTTATATACATGTGTAAGTGGTGTCTACTAAAACACCATTTCTCTATTTATGAAGACATTATGAGGCTAAATTAGCCAGTGTTTGGGAAGAACTTTATAGTGTTTGGGAATATTTGTTATTCAGAGTGGGGGAATAGGGTAGTTCAGGAAAAAAGTAGTAGGAATAAACTTGGAAAAAAACCTGTCTGTAACCCAGGAGGCTGTAACTGAGCAGTACGGTGAGGGCACTGTTATTATTCCAGTAAAGATGATCACTTACAAATATTTCTACAGTGCTAAGATAAAAATAGCAAGACTGCTCATTCTGGAATTCCAAGACGTGTTTCAGGATGAGAGTGAATTGTGGTTTTCAGCCCTTACTCAAAACAAATCTATTTTTAAGTTGCCTTGAAAATATTCGGGCTCAGGCCCAAATGTTTAATTTTGCATAAACAGTCACAAGCAACAGCGTTCCAGAAGCTTTGCAAGTATCTTTTGGGACTCACTTGTGGTACCAAGTTGTTCTCATGTAGTCTGTGTAGTACTTCACATCCGTGTAGAGTTTGATGCCTTCCTCAGTAGGCTGAATTTTCAGAGGTGTAGCAGAAAGAGCTGAAATTGAGGAGGACTTTCAAGAACACACAATTTCCCTTGTTGCACCAGCAAAATCCCAAGCAGCACATTAACATTTCACCGTGGAGAATGTGCCTGGTGAGAGCGGGGTGGAATTCTGCCTCTCGGAGACCCTGGAGCTTTGAGGAGCTGTAGAAAGATGTGTCTCTTGGGGGTGGGCTGGGCTGCACATCTCACAGAGCAGGGGTGGGACAGGAGCAGCTGCCGGCCTGTGGCACTCACAGGCTCATTTGTAAGTCCAGAGGGGTTTAGGGATTCCCTTACTGAGCATCCTGCTCCCACTGAAGCAGCCGCGAGTGGGTGGTGCTGTGCTCCACCCCAGCCCAGGGGCAGCTCCGGGGCTGTTTGCTCTGCCTGGGACACCCCACCTTTCCCCTGCTGTTGTTACTGCTGACCTACCACTGATCCTGCACAGCTCCTTGAGAAGCTCTTCAAAGGCTGAAAGACAAGCATGTAAATGTCTGTAAATACAATATTTATCAAATCGCATCTGCTCTGCCAACGTTATTTCACTGTGTTAGGATGCTTCATATCCACTAGTTATTTGTTGGCTTTTTCTTTTGCCAAGCTCACTGGGAATGGAGTTTTTGTCACTGATTCGTTTATTTTTAGATGCTGGGCATTTCTTACTAAGTTTAAATGCTCCTATCTTCCCTAACATTCAACACATGCAACTGCCTGGCTCCCAGAGAGGAGATTTATGTGTCAGGTTTAAAGGATGGATTCCAGATGTCGGGGTAGGATTTAATCTCAGGAAGCAGTTCTGATTGATGCTGAGTTGAAGTGACTGAGACATTCCTGGGCTTTTAACTATGGTGCTTGACAGAATTTATAGTGCAGTCCAAGCTTGAGAAGTGACTGTGTTATTGTGTGATACGGGGTTCTCTTACCTCCTTTGGTGAGATCCAGCTGGGTGTTGTCCTCCCCTCGCTCATCCGAAACCACTGCTTTGTACTGGCCCTCATCTGCTTTGGTCACCTACCAAATACATGTGTAATATCTGCAAAGAGAAACAAAAACCAAACCCCAAAAGCAAACAACGCCCCTCCCAAAGAAATTCCCCTTAGAGTTGAAACAGGGCAGGATTTGGAAAAGGGGGAGAAGCTGAGATTTTCTTCGTGTTGTTTTCTAGTGATGATTTGGCTGTTTGAAATTAAGATACAAAATCAAACCCAAACAAGATTCAAATGGGTCACACAGAGACTGCACTGAAGCTCTCCCTGCTTCAGAATCTAACTATAACATGGAAGTTTCTTCTCTACCCAAAACACGTGGAATATTAATAAGATCAACCCGTGTTTTTTTGCATGTTCCTGTGATCAGCAAAGCCTCTGAGCTGTTCTGTGGGTTTCACCTTTGCAATACGTAGAGTTCCTGTGCCAGTCTGTGGGTCAAACACGCCGCCCTCTCGTGCTTTCTGACTGAAGAACCACTGGAACCTGGTGTCCTTCCTCAGGTTTGTTGCCTGTTCGAAGTCAACATTTAGAAGTCAGGATCCCCAAGACATTTTAATTCTGAGTTCCCTGATGTCCTTCTAATCTGAAACATCACTTCCATTAGAGAATTGCTGCTGGAACTCCCTTCTCTATTAAAATCCCTGCCCAAAACATTCTAGCCTTACTTTCCCCAGCTGGCATCAGAGCATTGGATGAACATTTCAGAGCCTAAACGTGAATGCTACAGGAATTCAGCTGGGCAGTTGAGTACCTTGCAGGTGAGGAGCACTTCGCAGCTCTCTGTAACCTTCCATCTCAGGTTCTCTATGAAATGTGGCCCTAGGACAGAAAATAGACACCTTTACGATGCATTTCCACGGCTCTGCGTGTTCCCTGCAGAAATGCCTCCACCTAGTGCCCAACTGCTGGAACAGGGACGGGGGACAAAGTTCTTTGGACACACTTTGGTCCTGTGCTGAGCGTCTCTGAACCCTGGACCCGTAGGCTAGGTTGGTGTCACGGTCGCTGTTAACTGAATAATCCTTCCAATTTAGTGGTTTTTCTCTGAATTTGTTTTATGAACTTCCTTATTCATGAATATAAAATGGGGGTTAAAATGAAAGTGGGATGCGTGGATCCTTATAAACTTATCTAGAGAATCCTGTTTTCACCAGGCAAAGTAAGTGGATCTTAATTACATTATTCATATTATTCATTATTACATAGAGACTGGACAGTTTTCAGAACTCAAAAATGTTACGGCACTGATCCAGCAGATCTATACAAAGAATTCTGGGTAGTTTGGCTAAATTGTTAAATAAATTATTTTATTTTTAAGGGCAGGGCAAAGTGTCTGAAAATAAGGAGTATTATCCTAGTGTGCCAGTCAGCTTAAATAATGTGTTTAAAGAGATGATAAGAATGTTTAGAGCACTCAGTGCAATGGCTTTGCTCAGGTTTTGCCATCCTTTTGACATAATTCTGGCAAGTGATGAACCTTTGGCTTCCCTTACCCTGCTTTTTCTTCCATTCCCTCCGTTTTGCATCGGCCTCCTCTGCAACTTTAGCGAAACCTGTGGAACAGCAATGGACACAGCCAGAAAAGCCCCCACTCTTAGAAATTCCTGCCCCCAAAAGGTGGTACTGGGGCTGTGATATTTGTTTGTGTGGTGCCCTCAAACATCAGTCACCTCATTCTCTCCCTGGGCTGGTTCCTGAGAACCTCACACTGAGTTCCATTAAACAAAGGAGCCTTTGAAGACTTGACCATCAAGCATTTAGCAAATGAAATAGGTGTTTTGACCTTACAGAAAGGTTAAAACCCCATGAAATTATAATGTTTAAAAAGTAAGAAACATAGAAGGCAGAGAGCATGGAGTTTGTCTAGTTTTGGACAACCACAGCTCTGCCTCGTTTATTGTCAGTACAGAAAAATGAGCATTTTTAGAGCACAACTCCTCAACTTTATTTTATGTCCTGAATGTAGCATGTGCTGAAGCTCTCTGGGAAACTGCCTGTTTCTCTCCAGGGAGTCAAGCAGACTTGACATTTTATGGACATTTTCCACTCAAAACCTTTGGAGGCTTTAGGTCACTTGAAAGCAAAATGCAAGAACTGAAACTAGAGATAGGCACTCGATGGGGAAGGATTTCAATGAGAATCTTGTTACTTTCTATTTTTGATTACTTTTTAAAGGCTCTCTGTACTGCACGTCCAAGGACCTGCGTGTTTGGTGTTGCTTTGCTGCCTGGCCTTGCCCTGGAGTGCAGTTGACACTGGTTTCTTTATTGGAGTCAGTGCAATGCAATTAACCAGCTGTTAAATACATTGAATTTTCAACCTGATCCTGCCCTGAGATAAATGAGTAGATGTACTAAATAACACATCACACAGTTTGCTGCCAAGGCACAGTCTACATAGCAAGATAATATGTAAAACATCTGAAAGAAATATCTAAGCATTCCACGGCACATTTAGCTTTAGCAGACTGTTTTTATCATCAAGGACTCTATTTATAAGACCAAAAGCTTCAATTTTTGTTATAGAGAAATTCAGCTCCTTCCTTAGATGATTCCTGGATTTAAACTGTGGGCTAAAAGAAGTATTTGCTCTCCCCATTCCCAGTGTGCCATCGTAACTGCTGGAAATACTTGGGGGCCTCGAGTGCCTCGCAAAGTTTCCACTGAGCATGGCAGTCTATATTTGATCCCGAATTTCCACCTACTTTCATCCACGAGGACGAGGGTGAATTGATTCTTGGCTTTCCCATCTTGCAGCTGGGCTGTGTACATCCCTTTATCATCTGCACAGAAATCCTGGATTATCACTTCTACAAGGCCTTTTTCCCTGACAAAGTTTATTTTACGTCTCTGTGCAAAACAAAGGAAATAAGATCAGCTGAAGAGCTTTCCCACAGCAGAACTGCTCCAAGGTCAGATCCTGGCACAGCATCTTCCACAACACCTTTCAGGAGGTTTGTGTCTGTATCCTTAGAACCTTCCCTCCCCTTACAGGGTAATGAAGGCAGTGCACTCTGCTCTTCCAGCCTGGGGGATTCAGCTCTTATTTATATACGTAGGAGTGGCAGAGTTGCTTCCAGCAGAGCTTTGCTCTGGGAGAGAGTTTTTGTTAAAACCCCCTAACACAACACACATCTCCTCGCTGGATATCACGGACCTTTCAGCTCAGCAGAACTTCCATGATTTTTAGTGTCACAGAAGTGCTGCCCTTAATCACAGTCTGTGACACGTAACTGCATATTTGGGCACGATGAGTAACATTTCCACCCTCCTGCAGGTGCTACTGAACCTGCTGCACATACACCCCGAAACTGCCAGATGCTTAAACATAAATATCATCATTCTGCCTCACTGCCTTGTTTGCTCCAAGCAAATATTATCCTTACATGGAGCCTGACAAACGCTTTAGCTGTGTATAACCATGTCAGCCCTGCAGTGGGGAGAAGACAGTTCTTAGAGGAGACAAAGCCTTGGATAAACTCGCTGCATGTTGTTGTAACCCCTCCCCACAGCCCTGACAGCTCTGAACTGCCTTGGGCTGGCCCTTTGTTCTCTGGGCTCTCTTGGTGATCTTGGCTGCTCTGCACTGACCTGACAGGCCAATGATTTATACTGAGCTTCATTCTCAACTGTTCGCCCCTCTGGTCCTGTCATTCCAAATACTTTTTAAGTGTTATAATATTAACTTGATATGGGAAGACAAGGAGGAGGCCTGAGCATTTTTTTGGGTGTCTCAGGAGGTTGAAGCACGCTGTAACACCCCAGGCAGGGCTATTTCCAGTGCCTCTCTCTGAGAAATGAATCACTTTCATCTGCTTCTAGAATTCATATTTGTCTGTATTTAGCTCAAATGGACATGGTGGAAATCTTCAGCTTGGTTTGGGAAAGCAGAAGAAAAATATCCCATCTCATTCCAAGAGCTGGAATTTCTTTAGCATCCACTGAAATGGGTCGAGTGTGGTCATCCAAGACAAAGCTCTGCATCCTGCACAGGTGCATTTGTAGCATCACATGAACTACACGTGGCTGACTGTCAGGAAATCGCCTCCTCAAAGGGAAGTGGCAGGTTGTCAGAGGAATATTGCCGAGGAATATTGCCCTGCCTGGAATGTGCCAGTGCTGCAGCCTGGCAGCCTGGGACCGCACAGCTCGGGAACCCCGCGGCCGCCTTTGTGCTCGTGCACAGCGGAGGGCCACGCTCTAGAGTCTTCCAGAAATGCACACCAAAGTAACTGCGGGGAATTTAGCAAACCGGGACTGCCCTTTGCTCCGTCTCCCTGCTGAGCAGAATGAGGATGCAATGCAAGGCAAACCTACGGGGGTGCTCTGCAGCTCCTGGTCATTGAAGATCAGGTGCAGGTCGGCGCCCGGGGACAGCCGCTCCACCTCCAGCCACAGCCGCACCTCTCCCCTCTCCAGCACGTCCACGTTCCAGCCCGACACCAGCCTGAGCACTGGCAAACAGAGGGCACCACACAGGGCAGTCACAGCCAGGCCACGCCTGTGGCTCAGCCACGCTCGCCCCTGCCCGCTCTTGGGGTGTCACAGCCTCAACTTACGGGGGTTCCTGATTTCGTGGCTGCGTCTCAGTAACTTGTCCAGATCTGAAATGCAAAGAATAAAAAGCCATTTGGATGCATACAGCTAGGCCAAAACTAATTAATTGTATCCATTTAATCTAATTCGTTAATGAACTTTGTCAAAAAGAAGATTGTAAAATAGAAAATTATAAAATACTTGATAATGGGGAGGACTGGAAGAGGTTGTGAAGGTAATTCTTAGTTGTGTCTGATGAAAATGTGGGTTGTATCAATTCAAGGAGCACGTTACAGAAGTTTTAAGTCACTGTGGTAGTGTAGCTGTGTGTGAAACCTGAACTGTAATGGAAAAATGGCTTTCCAGGAGCACGAAATCTTTCCCTAGGGGACTCTAAAAGAAACTGCCCTTGAGCCTTCAAGGAATGGAAAACATCTTCCTAATGATGCCACTGTCATCAAGTGACATTAGTCACTTACTATTCCTCTGCAAGAAACTTTCCTCCAAACATCTAATATTAGAAAATTAGGGCACACTAGTTTTTTGTTGTTGGCAAATACCGGTTTTTACCTTCTTTTGTTAGAGTGCAGCTGGCAGAGATATCGTCATCTACATCCGTGACCTCCACTGAATAGACACCCAGATCCTTTTCTGAGGGCTCCTTCAGTATAAGCTTAGATCTAGAAGTAAAAAGAATAATAATAAAAATTATATTTTCCCCAAAAATCATGCCTCCCGTAACAGAATGCAATACATTGGATACACCCAGAACATTAATATAGAATTAACTGGCATGTATAAATGACACCGAGGAGCAAGACAGAAACAGTGGCAATGTGACAGCTGGTGCTTCCCTTGGTGACCTGCAGATTGCACTGAACGGCCATTTCAGGGACCCCAGAGCTGGGAATCAGGGAAGGGAGAGGGAAACATTCGGCTTCATGTTTTTCCCAGTGTGTAATGTGTTCTTATTTGACAGCCCATGATTCACTTGCTCAGTGTGCTTTATATACTCACCCATTGCCTTTCTCTTCAATCTGAACTCTGTCAGCATCTGGTGGTCCCTCATAGTCCTTTGACCAGATAAATTCAGAGGATTCATTCTTTTCAGGAGCTTCAAAAGCCATATAAATGAAACCTTCTTCATCGACCCCGAGTTCAATTTCTTTTGTGCCTGTATGAGCAAAAAACCCACCAAACATTCCTCACTAAAGCAGATCAGGGCTGAGTTTAACCCAAACCACAAAGTGTACAGTTTGAGTAAATTCATTTGGGCGGTTTGATTTGCTAATCTTTATTTTGGCTGAGGGTCTTTCTTGCTCTGAAACAAGTAGCTGATGCATCATAAATCAGTGTTTGACCAGAATCATCAATCTGTTTACAGACACACACAATCTCATCCCTTTTAGTTTCATACCAGGTTTGGTTTTAGCCACCACGGGATCTGAGGGGAGCGAAGGGGGCCCAATTCCAGCCTTGTTCAGTGCTCTTACTCGGAAAATGTAGCATTTCCCTGTCTCCAGGCCTGAAACCTGCAGGAAACATGGTCAGGAATTAGTGTGAGCCTAACTGAGAAGCCCCACTTGGACACTGAGAGCACGTACAGACCTTCATGTGGGTGGTGGTTACAGCCTGTTTATTTATCTGGTTCCATTCCTCCGAGCCTTCTTCACACATGTCCACATAATACCCCGTGAGTGGCCCTGCTCCCGTGTACAGCGGCGCTTCCCAGTGGAGCTGCAGGGAGCAGTCCCTCACTGCAGTGCACCTCACATCGTAGGGGGGGCCTGTGCAGACAGGGGCAGGCTGTGACACACTCAAAACTGCAGCCGGCTGCACTTTGGGCTTGGGTCAGGAAGCACAGTTTAGGGTAACAAGTGAACAGGAGATGCTTTCTGTGCTAATTAGGGTAGATTGTAAAAAAAAGCATAAACCAGCTGCTTTAATGCTATTTGCTGTGATGTAATAGACAGAGGCATTAAGATTTTAGATCCAGATTCTTCGTTCTCTGGAAGCAGTATTATTAAAAATACCTGGCTGCTGTGTTTGTGTAAAGGAGAAATAATACCCTGAACTGGGACATCGCTGGCAATGTTCGTGTGCTTTTCTGTGCTGGGAGGAACCCTTACGCAGATCTGTATTGTTCAGAAGCCCCTGGGATTCACAGAAGAGATAACTAATACATCCGGGGACATTTTTGTGGGTGGTTTGTAGGGGCCATTCACTCAGGAGTTGATGATCCTTGAGGGTCCCTTCCAACTCAGAATATTGTGCCATTCATGGTGACAGTGATCTACACGAGAGGTACCTGGTTCTGGCATTGTCCACTCCTCACATCTGAACAAGTCGCTGGGTTCAGACACCTGCCCAACTCCAGCCATGTTCACGGCACGGGCACGGAATTCGTACAGGTGACCTTCCTCCAGGCTGCTGACCTGTGGGTGCCGGGGGCAGACACTGTTGACACAGCCCTGCGTGGTCCTGGCAGGGTGGGGGGAGAGGCCCACGCCAGAACCAGAGGGGAGCCAGCTCAAGCCCTGGTCCCGCTGTGCGTGGGGCTGCCCGCTGTTGGAGCTGAAAGGAATACCGTGCAGACTCGCTGGGGGATTGGCCGGGTGTTGACTTCGTGCCAGTGCAGCTCGGAGCTGTCGTGCTGATCTAAGAAATAGCCCAGGATCTTGGTTCCTCCTTTGCGCTTCGGGGCTTTCCAGCCGATGGTCATGTGGGTCTTGCCACAGTGCAGCAGGACAAACCCGCGTGGGGCGGAGGGGCAGGCTGAGCAAAGAGAGCACAGGGCACTGCTCAGGGCAGGGCTGGCCTGTAGGGACTGGGCAGGAACTGTGCTGAGGAGAGCTCGGCGTGCCCATACCACGTGTGATTCTGTTTGTGCTCAGAGCCCCGTATACCACTCGTGCAGTGTAAAAGGGTTTAAAAATGGCCAGGTTCTCATTTGGAAGTCACAGCAAAAGCCAGGGATGTGTCTCAGGATGTTTCTTGCGTCCTGCTTTATGGCTTGCGTGACAGAGAAGGTGGAAGCAGTGGGTTGATAAAATGGGGAACGTGGATGAATAAATCCTGGCTGATGGGCTCCTAGGGTTTCGCAACTGCCCTGAGAATTCCCAGTGCTGATTTCAAGACAGAATAATTGAACACTTAGAACGGTCACTTGTAGCAGAGCCAAATTAGTACTGAAAATGTAACATACTGCTGAGTCCAAATGCTAGTGAATTAACTCTGCCCACCCTGGGCAGGTGTAGCTGACAGCAGATGCTGCAGGGTACAAGGAGATCTGTTGCTTTGCTTCCCGAACATCAGCGTTTTGTGCAGCAATGGATGTGTCTGATGGTGGCGTGTTCAGCAGTGTGTGCACCTGGGTCTCTACTCACCGATCGCCGGCCTGACAACGATGGGCTCTGTCTCTGGGGAGCTCTCACTCAGTCCTGCCTCACCGACTGACTTCACACAAAAGACATATTCTTTTCCAGGTTGCAGCCCAGGAACAGTAAATCTGGGAGAGCAAATTAATATGTTTGTGTTTGACTGTGCAAAGTACAAGTAAACAGTGCTTAGAACAGACAGCAATATATTTTAATAAGGCTTTGTTCTTACAAAATCATTATTTGCCGTTACAAATTAAAGTGTCCCATAAAATCCCTCCCAATAAATCAGACAGTAGGTATGGAACAGATGGAGAGGAATCACTCTGCTACCTGGAATTGTCAGGGAATAAACAGGACTTTTTAATGGACTTTGTGGCCCCATGGTGAGAGAGGGGCTCTACATCCTACGTGTGAGTGACACCAGCTTACTGTACTGGAAAAGGAGCCAAAAAATGGAATGTGGTTCCACTGGTGCCCCGAGGTCCGTGTGCCTGTGCAGCCTCAGCCTGAGGAGAACATGCAGACTGCTGCCAGCCTGGCTCTGGGTGTCAAAGCATGGCTTTGAGCGATCCTAGTTCCTCAAGGAGGATGTGGTGTTGCTGTGTGGGTGAGCCTGTGTGGGGGGAGTGAAGGAAGGTCTCTTTTTGTCTGAAATACTATTCTAGGCAGAAACAGAAGGATCCAGTTGGGCCCTCTCATGTCTCAGGGGAGCAGAAGGGCTGAACTCACTCATTGCATGTCACAGGCTTGTTATTGACAGGTTGCCACTCCTCTGTCCCTGTCTCCCTGCAGTAGATGTAATAGCCATGGGGCTCCAGACCATCCTTTGGCTTATCCCACTGCAGGACGACGGATGTCTTGGTGTCTCTGAAAGCTAAAACCTGAGATGGGGGAGGCGGAGGAGCTGGCAAAAAAAAAGAAAAATAGGGAAGGTTAACATGTATAATTTAAAAAAACCACAAAACATTTTAAGTGAGTTGGCCTTTTTGATTTATTCACTTTTTTCAGAGCACCATTTTCAAACTGTTGCCCAGAGAAGCTGTGGCTGCCCCATCCCTGGAAGTGTCCAAGGCCAGGCTGGAACAACCTGGGCTAGTGGGAGGTGTCCCTGCCTGTGGCAGGGCGTGGAACGGGTGATCTTTAAGGTCCCTTCCAACCCCAACCAGTCTGTGATTCCATGAAATTAGAGCAAAATGCCGTGGACATTGTCCCAGTCTGCAGGCTCTGTCTTTGTGCTTGGGTTTGCCATGTCTCCTTCCTGCCCCTTACAGCCCCTCAGTTTGTGCAGTTGCACCTCCATAACGCCCTCTGAAGTACAGGAGGAACAGGGTTCACATGGTGATTGTCCTGGACTCCACTCTGAACTGGGACCTGCTTCACTGCGGAGCGAAAGGAATGACTGGACACTGGGGCAGCTTTAGCATGGGAGAGTGCAAGGAATCTGAGAGGAGTGCCTATCTCTGCACAGGAGAAACACAGACATGAGCCTTGGCAGCTCTCACTGCCATCAGCTCAGTGCAGGGGAAGACAAACCACAGCAGCACTGCAGAGGCTCCTGGCTGGCTGAACCCCCAAAACAGGCTGCTCTCACTCCTTGCACCCTGGGCTGTGTCACCTCCCTCACACCCTGCTGGAAGCATTCTGGGATTAAACACAGGCTTCAGCCGTTTCTATTTTATTAACTGTAATTGCCCCCTCACTGCTTGGTTAGATTTACACTGCACTGACCAACTGCAAAGTAATTAAACAAGGATTTAAGGCTCTAAGAGATTTCCTTGTATCAAAGCAACTGCTGTGTAACCATAGACCATGAAGTTAAAAAGCAAGGGTCTGGCAGGGGAAGCCCCCGGTTATTTTCGGAGCAGGTCTCCTTCTCCAGATGGTTGGTGTAGGGCAGAGTAATGCAATAATTACCCAGTTTTGCTCCAGCAGTTACGGGCTCGCTGGGCAGGGATGGCTCACTGATTCCATACTTGTTAACGGATCGCACACGGAAGCAGTAAGATTTTCCTTTAACAAGATCAAAGAGTGCAAATCTTGGGGAATTAACTGGCATATCCAGATTCACCATTTGCCAGGACTTGCTGCCTACAACCGACTGTAAGGAAAAAGGTGATGATTTACAGCTCCTGTTGTAACTCAGACCTGAACCCCCCCCGACCAATAACAAAGCTGATCTTTGTAAGAAAGTAGTTTAAAAAAAACCCTGAACAAACAAAACCACAAAACCAAACCCATAAATTATGTATTTCTTGTTGATACACCCAAACTTTTCTCGCTCAGCAACAGAGGGCCCTTCGCAGCAGAAGTGGTACAGCAGGTGAGAAATGAGTCTGTATGAGAGGAGATTGGTAGAAGATACCAATTAACCAGCAAAATGATTAGTGTGGAATGGGAAACTGAAGGATTGTGCAGTTCTTCACAGCTTTTCCACCCCTCCGGGCCCATGGGGCAGGAATGGGCCTTCCTGTGAAAATCCTGCCACTGTTGTGTGGAGTAGAAGTTACTTGTTTATTCTGTGCTAATCATTAGTCTGGAGCCGATATCAGAGCCAGGCCCCTCGGGCAGGTGCCCCGCAGGGATGGAGGGAGCTGATCCCCCCACTTTGGGGCCGTTCCGACATGGGGAGTGGCCTCACAACCCACCTGAGGCAGCAGTGGCTCTGCTCTGCAGTTCCCCTTCTGCGTCACACTGCTTTCCTACCTTTTCCACATAATAATTCAAGGGCTCCCTGCCTCTTGGATCTGGTTCGTCCCAGGCCAAAGCCACGTAATCTTCTCTGACCTCGCTTGCATGAACATTGGTGGGTGGCAGTGGAATTTTAATGTGTCCTGTGGGAAGGCAGAATAGGCTTTGTTTTAGTGATAATGTGGCAGGGAAATAAAGTTCTTTTACAACGGCTTCTGGCTTCCCACTATAAATTAAGATTCCTCAATATACAGGAGGAGACAAACCCTTTGGGGACGTAGAGGCAAGCCCAGATTATGATGAGGGGCTGTGCTGTTTGGGGCAGTTCTGATCCTTGTAGTTCTGATACCAGCTTGCTGTGGTATTGCACCAGGTATCTTCCAAAGTGTGTTTTCTCCAGTCATGTTGTTACAAGTCTCATTGTTGCAAACGATCATTCATCTCTGAGAGAATGCCCCAGTAGAAAATGGAACTTACCTTCCAGGTCATCCTTGGATATTTCTATCGTCCTGCTTTCGTCGAAGGGAATAACTGTAATGTCAAACAGGGCAACGTTACCCACTCACAGGAGATGTTGGGAGCAAAGACAACCCAGGACTGTGTCATTTCTTATATGCATAATTATATACATTTCATGTCACATGCAGCGGTGTTTTGATCTTTTTCTGTTCAGAGTAGGCCCAAGGAGGGTTCAGTGGAGGCACAATGTGTCCCAGGGGTGTTTGTGAGGACGGGGAGAACCTGGACAAGCTGCCTTCAGTTGTACCCCCAGCCTCCCCTTGGACTTAGGGAGGAAATTTTCACGGTTTTAGTACAAACCTGTCACTCTCTTGTCCCTGCTGGGGTCACGTGTTGTAACTGGATCACTGGCTTTGGAGGGGTGACTGATGCCCACTTTATTGAGCGCCTTTACTCGGAACTGGTAGGTCTGTCCTTCAGCAAGGCCCAGGACAGGGCACCGGCAGGTTGTCACAGGCTGGGCATTGCATGGCACCCAATCCTCCGACCCAGCAACGCTCCTGGAACGAAACCCAGCCCGGGGAGTTCCTCTGGGGTATTTCCACAGCGTATGATGAGCTTTCAGAGCTCAAAGAGGACTGACTTACAGACCTCTCAATAAGGTACCCCAGGACTGGACTTCCTCCGTCATCACTGGGTGCTACCCAAGAGAGAACCAAGCAGTCTTTGTTCACGTCGTGGCATTGCACGCTGAGGGGGGATCCAGGTGCACCAGGTGTTCCTGCTGCAGCATCTGTAGGAACACCGAATGAGAGTGCTTACTTTTTGTTCTTCTCTGTTCCCAATTTTTCATTCAATAGCTTAGTTTTAAGTGTCCAAGGACCTCCGTACCAGTAATACAAGTCATGTTTTCTAAGACCTAAATCACTACTGCAGATAAGATTTGGTCGTCCTGATAATCGTATCCCTGCACAAAACTGGGAGCTGTTTTGTTGTGTGTGAGGCTGGGAATTCCTTTATGCCAGGGTACCAGGAGAGGAGCTTTTGTTCTCCGCACGTACCTCTAACAAAGACGTAGGTGGTCTGCTCTTTGTAGCCATGCAGTGAGGGGACACGGATGGTGTAGAAGCCCTCATCCTCCTTGTGAGCACACGGCACCGTCAGAGAGGCCTCCCGGTCCTGGCACCTGAGCTCCTGACGCTCGGAGCTCTGCAGCAACTCACCTGTGGGGCAGGAGAGGGGCTGAGGGAACTTCACCTGCACTGCCTGGCACTCTCTGGAGTGGCAGAGAAAAAGCAGCAAAACCCACAGAGTGAGCTGAGGGTCTGTAAGACATTCCTGATACTGTTGTCGTGTGTAGTCATGGGCTGACCCCACTTCGTTGCTGGAATGGCAAGAGCAGTCTCGCTGCATTGTTCCTGCTCTCCAAAACTGAATAGCAGACAAAGATTACCAGTTTGGCCAAGGTGGAAATCCTTGGTTGCCAGCAGAACCTCAGCTCACTCTGATTTTCCCACTGGAGAACCACAGGCTTTTCAAACACTTCATGATTTCTCTGTATAGGACTAAGGCTCTTAAATTATTCCTATGAGCAGGAACATCATTACCTTCGAAACATTTTAGAGGTATCATCCTTTACAAATGGGGAAAAGATAGAAATTAAATAGTAACATCTGTAGCTTGAGGAGAGCTGAGAGCAGCTGAATCCTGAATTTTAATTCTTTTCTGGGAACATTCAATCTCAGCTACAAATTCCAGTGGTATATTCTTAGAGGTAAATGCATATGAACTTAGCTGTTGCCTACAAACCATCTCTGAACCAGGTGATGCCTCGTTGGTGGTCCAGTAAATCAGAAGAGAAGTAACAGGAGAGGGTGAAAGGCTCCTTTTCTCTTGAAAATAAGGGTTTCAGTGGAAAAGCAAAATCTGCCTCTCTGGCCAAAAGTGATCCTGTGGAATAAAAGTCAGCAAGATAAAGAGGCTTCCAGGGCTTTCCTCCCTGTCATTTATTTATTCTCTTATATTTAGTGCTGGCACTTTGCATGTGCAGTCAGGCTGGTGGGAAGAGCTCTGGCTCAGGAAAAAAAGAATCAAGTTGCTCCAGGCTATAAAAATAAATAATAATAACGTCAATGATTTACTCACTTTTGTATATTTCTGAATCAAATCCTGACTCCTTCCCATAATACTCTATAAAACAAGAAGAAAAGACATTTAGCAAATCGCATGCCAGTGTTTATCTTTGGAGGCATCACAGGTGGGGATTGTCCCACTCCACCTGCTCTGGCCTGTTGGCATCACGTCACAAAGTGAAATTATTTGGAGCTGAAATCCAAGAACTGATGCATTTAACTTGAGAAACTTTCCTTTTGTAAGTTCCAGAAATGCCCATAAAATCACGGCTGTTCTCCCAGTGAGTGAAGCTTGGCAGGAGCTGAGGCTGAGTGCTAACAGTGCTGGCAGTGCTAACAGCTGCAGAGGAGAGAAGTCTGGAGCATAGGAGGTAAAGCAGAGCCTCATCCCGGGTCCTGGGAGACCCTCAGGGATGTCTTTAGGGAAAGTGGGATCCCAGAGCCCCTGCCCTGGCATCGGGGCCATTCCAGACACAGCGGGGCCCGGGG
Source organism: Sclerurus mexicanus (assembly GCA_013396755.1). Classification (NCBI taxonomy): domain Eukaryota; kingdom Metazoa; phylum Chordata; class Aves; order Passeriformes; family Furnariidae; genus Sclerurus; species Sclerurus mexicanus. The sequence goes on along the minus strand of VWZF01004464.1, from coordinate 139,886 downwards.
AGAGATGCCATCGGCCTGCCCGGGGCATGAGGAATGTTTCCAGTGCAGGCAGGATTAAGGCCTTGGTGGAGTCTCTATTTTCAGACTGTTCAATGCAAATAGCAAAAGGAAGACTCATGTTACGGGGATGGCATTAGAAATCCTGGGAGAAGGAGCAGAGTGGGCCCACCACAGGCACGGGAACAATGTCTGCAAGTGCCTTGGAAAGCCTGGTGAGAGGCGGGTGAAGGGAGCCATCCCTCCAGGGCTGTCTGTGCTAGCCCACAGCCCCTGTCCTGCCATCGTGCCTGCTCTGATCCTGAAGATTCTGACAGGAATCAGAGCAGTATGTGAGGATTGGCACGGGATTGTTCTCTCAGACAGCTGCTGCTGCTGCCTCGTGCAAAGCCAGTTCCTGAGTGGGGACATCGTGTGAGAACCTTTAGAGAAGAGAGACATTGCACACCTGGCAACTTCTGTATTTCTGCATTAGGGCAAGGGAATTTGGAAATCTGGGAAGGCTGCAAATGAAGGGTTTCTGAGTTATCATACAGACCCCTTTAGAACTGGTAAATATCTGCTGCGTATTTCCAGATGTGTTGAATTTTGACACCGTTTAATTAAATGATCTGAAAGATATCCTAATACATTCCTGTTACAATTCTGGAGTTATATTGTAGGGATGTGTATCCCAAATGGGATTCAGATGTGATCAAAATATGGCATGTGAAGAACAAGTCTGATGTTAACATAACCCATGACAGAGTCAAGAATATATTTGAGGCACTAACAATAAATGTACTGTCTAAACCAAAGAAAACCCCTTCTGTCTGAAAAAATCACTCAGTCTGGCTCTGGAATCCAGTCAGTCGAGGAAACCCATCCCTCCATGACCAAAGATGTCCAAGGCAAACCTGTTCCTTCCTATTCATGTCTTGCCATTTGAATTATTCCCAGGACTCTCTGTCAGCCCCACTGAAGCCTTTAGTTGTCCACAGTTCTGTAGGTCTGTTCTGTTCAGGCTATGTACATATATGTGTGTGTAAATATACATATGAAATATGAACAGCTAAGCTGTGATCCTGTGAGACTGCACTGTATATTTCTTAAAGCTTGAGATAATTGCCCTTTTCAAGTACTGCTAGTCTACTTTGTTCACCATATCTGGATTTGGCTCGTGCAGAATGTGTGTCTGTGCCAGTTATTTTAAGAACAGCACAGATCAAAGAAGAAAATCTTGTATTTGCCCTTGGTAGTGACTGATTGGAGAGAGAAACGTGGTGTTCTCTGTGCTGTCGTACTGAGAGTCCCTCTGAAAGCCACAGGTGTTGGGAACCCATTTCCTGGTGAAGTTTAGAAACGCAGCAGAGTCTTTGTAGGCCTGTTGTGTATTTAACTGTGTGGCTGTTTCACTGCAGCCCAGAAGAAACAAGTACCTAAATTTAGGACCGTTTTAGCCCAGGGCAAGGACAGCTGTGTCCGTGTGGAATCTGAAAGATTTTGGCTGAGCCCAGAAGTGGCTGAGAAAGAGGAGCTGTTCTGTCAGCCACGTACATGTGTGTTAGTGGTGCCCAGGATCACTTCGGCCAGTTGTGCTTTCTCCTCACTAGCAGCTGAGAGCAATTCCCCGCTCCCACTAGCAGTGCTTTTCCAGAGTGCTTGTATGTGCCTATCATATAATGGAAATATTTTGAAGATTCTACCGAGTTAGAAAGTTTAAAACCAAGGACCATTTTGTACTTACTCCTGACAAGCACTGTAGCAAAGGAATAAGCCTCTCCGTGCTGGTTCTTGACTTCCACACTGTATTCGGCAGAATCTTCCATGGAGCATCTGGAAAAAAACATTTCCCCTCCTTTTTAGCTTCAGTTATCGTTCATATTTCACAGGACAGATTCAAAGGGGTTCCTCTTTAATCCTAGAAGTTAAAAGGAGATATTTGCTTTTCATCCAGAAGCTGCTTCTCCTTTTGATTACAAGGATTTCTCATACTTTCTGGACAATTTTTTGTCTTGATACCCAGTAGGAAAACATTCCAAGTATTGAACAAGACCTGTGGAACACTTGATATGCCTGTCTCTCACACATATAATTCATAGAGTTAAACTAACATTCTGGTTGCACTGATCCATCCTGAATCACAGTCCTGTGTCTGTGAAGTGCTTCATGTGCGTGGCCTTACCCTCAAGGAGACAATGTTCATGTCTAAAAAGAGGAGAAATAAAAAAATGCCCTAAATTTTATTTTTTTAAACGATCCGCTGCTTTACGAACTGCTGTTGAGATTGGCACAGGTTTAGCTCAAACGCAACACCCTGAAGTCAGGCAAGGTCAGACTCCAGAAGAATCAGCTTTTGTTGTTTGCCATACACGACCCGGGAGTTTCGGCAGGGCGGGCCTCGTTCACCTGGGCCAGCAGCTCGGCCAGGGGCACATCCATTACCTGCTGATGTGCAGGGTCAGCAGCCCAAAGTCGCTTCTGAGCTTGTACTTTCCTGCTGGGGCCAGGCGGGGATCGATGGGGACTCCGTTCTTGTACCTTGTTGGACACAAAGCAATGTGCTGTTAGGAAATTACCTGTGTCAAACACAACGGCAAAGAGGAGGAGACAGAATTCCCCCAAGTACAGGGCTCCCCCTTCAACCCAGAGCAGTCTTGCAGCTGACCTAGATCCCCTCCAAAGCCCTACCTGTCCCTTCCCTAGGGATGCTTACCCTTGGCTTAACATCCCCTGCTCTGCAGGTCCTATGAGGGGGCTCACAGGTGTCTGCTCTTTGTGCTCCCTGGGGATCTGTGGGAGGTTCCTATTCTCTTTGCTCTTAGAACAATTCAGAGGTCATTCTGGAAGGTCACAGGACGTGGGGAGCTCCCTGCCTACGAAGTCATTAGCAATCCAAATGTTTGCATACTCAAACCTTCCAGGGAAGGAATGGTCAATCATGTAACAAACTGATCAAAGTACACTTTGCAAATTGTTTTCTGAGGTGATCTTTCATTTATTTATGTGCCTCTGTTACTTATGGTGTGTGCTGCGCTCCTTCCCTGTGGTGGGCACATGTGCAAAGTGAGTAATAAGAGTCGTGTTGTATGTTGCAAACTGCAGAAGCAACAGCAGTTTCATGCTAAAACCCTCCTGGTGTCCAGGGCAGGCTGGCCTTGAAGGTGTGTGTGTGTGAGGTGGTTTAGTGCTGAAAATAGAGCCTGAGCTTGCCTGCAGGACAGAGGACAGCACCAAGGGAAAGGGGATTAGTCTGCATGACTCTCAGTCCCAGAAGGAGCCCCACAGGACTGTGCCTGCTTCCAGACCCACGGAGCACTCGGTGTCCTGGCAGTGGAACTGGAGAAGTGAGAGTGCTTTCTGTGACCTCTGAAGCTCTGCCTCCCTTCTCTCTAGCAGGACATGGGTGTTACTCCTCTGGCTGCTCCCTGAGTTGCACAGACTGTCGGCACACGGGTCGTGGCTGGGACTGACATACCAAGTGACCTGTGGTGGTGGGGACCCCAGGATGGTACAGGCCAGCTTCACATCCATCCTCTCCCACACTGCGTGTGCTCTGAGGGGGATCCAGAACATGGGGGGTCTCCCTGAACGCAGCTCAATGTATTCCTTCTCCACACGTGCCTTTTCCACAGCCTGTGACAAGGAGACAGTGAGGGCGGTGGGCAGGGATTCTGTCACCACGCAGCCGCTCTTACAGACGGGCCCTGTGATAACGCTCCAGTGGCAGGAGCACAGGGCCTTGTCCTTCGTCCGAGTGATTCTGCGGTTGTCCTGACCCCTGCTGAGGCTCAGCATCCTCCCCACAATGCCACCTGGTGTGTCATTGTCCCCAGCCGGGGGTGTGAGCTGACCTTCCTCCGCAGGGCGGTGCGGTCGGCCCTCGCGCGCAGCAGCCTGCAGGTGCCAATGACCTCCTGCTCCAGCCTCTCCATGTCATTCCCAAAACGAGTTCTCTTTTGCCCCCTCTGTTCTAGCTCTAGGATGTCAGCTTCCCTTCTTAGCTTGTAGTCCCTGCAACACAGGATGATAAAAGCCAGCAAAAGTCAGGATAATGCTTTTTATTTTGTTTTGGTCCTTGTTTATAGCACGTATTTTTGGTTAAACCAGAAGTGTTAAGCACAGAACCACCAGCTGCATGGAATGTGGGGATGATGTCAGGCAGCCCATGAACCAGCAGCATTCCCAGGAGAGATCAGGCCTCCATGGCACGAGATGGGAACCCACTGTTTGACTGCTTTTAATCCTGGGCAGGGAGCTGGGGGAAGGACTGAAGGGAGGGATGTTGGTTGTTCAGCCATCACAGAAGGATGCACAGCAGGATCAATGCCAAGATTTTCTATGAAAGAGGGAGAGTCCCATCTGTTACCATTAATTTATTAACCTGACTGTATTTTTCTTCTCTTCCCTTGAAATCTGTTTTCTCATCCTTTGCTTGCGAGCAGGACAATATCCCTCATTATCACAAGGACCAAGGCACTGTCTTTTCATTTTGCATTGTAGTTGAGGTCTGATGTTTTTAAAGGAAGAATCTTTCAACTGAACCTGCTCTTTTTGCTGGCAAACTAAATAAGTTGGGAACCATGCCCCCTACAATGGTTATATTTGAGATTCCTGACTTACTTTGGTATTTCAGAGGTCAAGGCAAGGGCAGCTGCTATCGACAGCTCTGAGAGGCTGAAAGTCTCTTCTTCCTCACTTCCAGGGGCAGACACATGCAAAAGAATCCAGACAAAACTCCATCATTCCCTAAACTCAAAATTCAGTACATCTTTGAATGTCTGGACCCGATTGACTCAACCTGTCCCCAGCTCCGGGGCTCACCTGGTTTTGAACTTTTTCTTCCTGGTTGTGGAGGTCATTTGCAAGCTCTGTTTTCTCTCCTCCTTTTGCTCCTCCTCTCTGTGGTGGAAGAAGGTTCGGGTTCCCATGCTGGGAAGTCAAAAACGAACTTTTTTGCTGGAATAAAATAACACTTAAAGTGGTTTTCGAGGAAGGCACCTCAACAGAATATCTTAAAGTTATCATTAAGCCCTTGCTTTGCTTTGACGTTCAGGGGCTGTGAACGAAGGTTCATTTATCACTGTATTCTGACATTCACACTGTGAGAGGGGTTAGTGCTTCTGTGAAAAATGGAATCAGAAGAAGACATGAAGCCTTCCCAGGCAGCTGAAGCGGTATGGAACAGTCAGTAGGCAGCACTTGGAGGATGGATTTGTTACCCCAGGCCTGATCTTATGCTCTAAATCTGGTGGATGTTCTCCCAGGGAGTTCCATTAGATCAGACCCCCAATATAGCAAGCAGACAAATGAGGAGCATCATGAGAGGGAGACCAGAAGGACGTGGAAGATTAGGGACAAAATAAGATATGGAACATCAGAAAGTGAGACGTGGAGCAAGGGTTTAGGAAATAAGCAGATTTTCAGCCTGGGAACTGTATTGCAGGGTAGCTGTGATGGCAAACAGCCTGTGAGCCCCAGGTTGTGGTCACACCTGGATGTGGCAGGGTTTGGGTAAGGCAGCGCTGCTGAGCCAAGCACAGAGGCTGCAGTGCAGGAGTCACGGAATCAGGGAATCATGGAATGGTTTGGGTTGGAAAGGACGTTAAAGCCCAGCTCATCCCACGCCCCTGCCGTGGGCAGGGACACCTTCCACTGGCCCAGGCTGCTCAGTTCCAGAGCACTCCTTCAGCCTGCGTTCCCATCTGGAGTTCCCTGTTCCCAGGCTGTGACAGGAACAGCTACAGGTCAGTTCTCCAGGAGGACAATGCTCTGTGCAGTCCCCTGGCAGCATCCCGAGAGATCACTTGTTTCTTCTTAGCTCTTCCAAGGAGCTTGATAAATCACAGGAGAACAGCATCCTTCAGAGTGCTGCCCTAAGAGGACCTGCTCTGCCAACAGGACTGTCCCCAGGAGTGCCCAGAGGAGCTCCCGGGGCGATGCTGCCCGGAGAGGTGAAACACGGGGCAAACACGGGCTCTCTGGGCTCCCACCCATCCCGGCTGTGCCGCAGCCCTGCGCTGGAGCTCTCGCTCAAGGGTGGGCATCAAACTGCAGTCAGCGCTAAAACTCTGCCCCTCCTCGTCTCCCTCTCCCCACAATTAATTGGAACCCACACAGCACAGCCCTAAAACCGTGCACGTTTACAAGCTCTGAAAAGCTCAGGTTACTTTATGAAAGCAGCTTTGATAATGTAATTGTTGCCCAGTAAAATTCGTTCAAACATACTTGTAAATCTTTCCCTAGCTCAGGTTCCATGACTGAAATTTTCCCTTGGCAAATTCTCCAACTGGGTTTTAGCTTTACTGCTTCCTAATCCGAGCTCGGTAAAAAATACAGACCCATCAGCTTTCACTGGGACGATTTTTAATACTATTTTTTTACTTGTACAATTTTCTATTCATGTAAATAAATTTATAAAGACTCCATGGAAAAGCACAGTTGGCTGGAAAAGCACAATTGTTCTGCTAAATGCAAACTATCCCAACAGGAAAATAAATGATTAACATGATAATATTTTCTTAGTAGATGTTAACTTGGGAAGAAACAAATATTGGATAAGAAAGAGAAAATAAAACAGGCTTTTATGGGAAAACATCTTTGTAATTTCATGGAATACAGGTCTCTTCAGGACTGATTCAGCTGCAAAATGACTCCTGTCATCCTGGGCATCAGATCTTTGTTTCCATGTTCACAAATGACCACTGATCCAGATTAATCTTTACTATATAATGGGTTTTTATTTTTACTGGGACAAATTTCAGTGCTTTATAATCTGGTGTTTGTGGAAAGACACAGAGTTCTGATCTGCTAAACCCAACACCTTTCAATTCAAGTTTATGTTATTTTCTAAGCAGACCAGTGAAACAGAACAGAAAAACAGCAGTTCCACTTTAAAGCAGGTACATCACAAAGCACAGTCCATTTCTGAAGTGCAGGTCAAATAAAGCTGTCATACAAAATAACTGATGCTGCTCTGGAGGCGTTATAAAATCTTACAATAAACAGGACTTATTTACAGATAAACCAAACTCACCCAGTGAAGAGTCCAGTGAGAGCTCCCGTCCCCAGGCAAGAGAAAGGACAAAGGAGGCTTTCCTTCTCCCTGTTGGTGACACGAAGAATGACTCTCCCCAGAAGAATGTTCCCCATGTTGGAGTGCCCATCCTGGAGTCAAATTTAGCCCCGCTGCCCTGGCGGGACAATGGGGAGCCCCCGGGCTGGTCACACAGTGCCAACACTCACACGCTAAATCAGGCCAGTCCTTGCCTTTGCCAGATGATGTAAGCACAGACAGGTGCCTTCGAAACTCGGGGTTGGACTGTCCTCTGCTCTCGTGGGACAGAAGCTCACTGAGCATCTAAAGGGAATTAGGAATATTCTCGCCTCCCCCAGGACCTGCCCTGGGGGTGACTTTGCCATTGCTGCCTAACAGAGTGAAATCATGTGCTTTGACATCTCTTTAGTGAATGGCAACTCCAGGCGAATCCTGCCAGTGTATAATTAGACCAGGAGCTATGGCAACTCCCATGTTTTGGTTGGCTGGGACTGCGTTGCTTTCCTTTCTCCAGGCAAAGGAAGGCTTGGTGCCTCCGTGGAGGGTGAGTTTGGGTATCCAGCTGCCCGTGGTGGTGTCTGAGAGTTTGGGGTCAAAGAACAGATGTATTTGAGGTAGTCTTGCAGCCCCAGCACCCAGGAGAAACCCTTCCCAGCACTGTGAGAGGCAGGGGGGATTTTTTGTGGTGTCAGAGGCTTTATGGAAGTGACTCCCACCATCCAATTTGGCCCAGGTTGAGTCACCCTGCCCACATCAGGATCCATTTCTAAGAACCTTGTTTGCTTCACCATCCAAAGAAGAAAACTAGGATCAGCACTAGAACTACGAGGACTTCCAGATGGGAAGGTTATTCAGTGGCTGTTTCAATCATTCCTAAGAAAGCAATAAACAGGAACGACTGGGCAGGCAGGCCTGAATGTGCTTTGGTGTGAGCTGAGCTGTCAAAGGGAAAGAACATTATTCTTTCAGTGGTTTTGGACAGTTCCACGACCACTTGAGTGCTTTCCTGAATTTTGTATTATGAGAAGTAATGGGTAGTTATTGTTTATTCTGCTTAATAATTTCGTTCATCTTTGTTACATCAGCCCTCTTGTATGCTTTAAGAAGAATCTTATGCTCTCATATGAATGCTGACCACTTTTTTCACCCTTTTCTGACAAAAATATCTAATACTCATATCTCACAGCTTTTATTATCTCAGTCTGAGAAGAAAGAAGATGCACATGGCCATTTTAAATGCTCTGAGCCAGCCAGTGTAAGGCCACTGCTCAGCACTGAGGTCCAGCTGCTGCAGTCCTGCTGCACCACTGGATGGTCCTGCTGGGCCCCTTCCAGCTCAGCATACTCTGCCATTCTTTGAACTCTGCTTCATTTTGTCTACAGATTTTGGAGCTTTTCTTGTGTTCCTCGAGTAAGATTTTCCTCAAAGGACCTGTTAAAAAGTCATCAGTGATTTTCCATAACGTTCAAGCAGGGAGGGCACTTCCAGTGCTGAAATAAGGGACAGGGGGGGAGAAGAGGAGCCTCAGCCTGCAGCAAGTTCATCCCTGGGCAAGGATCCCTGCTGAGCGTGGAGCGGGGCTGCTGCTCCGGGAGTGAGCAAGTGACAGCTCCCAGATTTAGCAGGGAAGACAAAGAGCAGCGCTTTGCTCTGGGGTTACAGCTGCCACCTGCCACTCTGACATCCCTGGGGCAGCTGGCACCGCAGCGCTCACCTGTCATCGCCGGGACATCTGCCTGGCCACGCAGGCCCTGCCGGCAGGGCCCCTGCAGCTCCTGCATCTGCAGCCAGCAGCACTGTGACCTGGGAAAGGCGAGAGCCCAGGAACAGCGTGGTGTTAGGCACAGATGGCTCGCACCGGAGACCTTTGGAACAGTGTTGAAATCCTGCTGGTTATCTGGAAGTGTTCTTACACAGAGCGAGACCGAGATAACAGGGCTGGCGTGGCTCTTTGACACAAACAAGGCATCAGTTTAGTTATCAGCAGCAGTGAAGCTGAAGGCAGTAAGGTCAGCAGAGGCTGAGGAGGGAGGATGACACATTCCTTGCACAGGTCCAATAAAGTTCAATAGCATCGACATCTCTTTCCAAGCTTCTCCAAAGTGAAACAGTTTTAGAAGAGATGATCATCCTGTTGAAGAGGTGATTCATGAGACAAAAACAATGTCCTTCTGCTTAGAAGATCAAGGCCTGAAAGATCAATATTGACTAAGCCATGGTGAGAGCAGGAAATGGGGCACATTGGAGTCAGTCACCTCCTTAGGACATGGCTCAGATCTCAGTGGCCTGTGATCCTGAGCATCACAGCTGCTGCTGGGAGGGGTGGCACAGGCAGCATGGGCCAGGGCTGGACCCACTCCTGCCAGGCACTGCCTCTGAGGCAATGTAGCCTTGAAGGTATTTAAGGGCCCTGAAGGAGAGGTCCATGTCCCAGCTCTGGCACACTTTACGTATTTATGAACAACATACATTCTAAAAATCCCTTCCTGGACTCTCTGCACCTCAGTTCCAATCTCTCCTCCGCCAAGATGATACATTTATTATGGCAGGGAGTCTGCAGACAGAATTGAAAAGGCTTTTAAAATAGAAAATAATGGGATTTTTTAACAACATCTTCAAATGCTCTCCCAAGGCCCCTGTTCCTTCCACACGATGCTGCCCATACTGATCCTGTGCTGGGGATTCTGTTTCACAACAGGAGCCAAAATGTTGGCACTGTGGCATTTCATTATTCCCCAAGCAGCATCACTGGGAATGTTGTTGACACAAGATATGCAGCCCCACAGGCAACTCTGAATAAGGTAATTGGCATCACTGGCTTTAAATGCCTCCCCAAGGGGGGTTTAGTGGGGCAAAATGTTACCCCTGGGGTCTCACACTCCGTGGGATCAACACGGCCAGGCTGCTGCAGCTCCTGTGGCTGCAGAGGTTCCACAGGGTACATGCCACACATCAAAGCACATTCCTCAGACCCTTTGGTACCACGCACGTATTTCAGTCTTTCAAACCCTGGCCCTGAGGGCTCCTCACCACACCTGCACCTTCTGACACGGCCATGGGGCTTTGTCAGCTCTGGGGGCAGGAGTTCAGAGCTCAACCTCTGCCTGGAAGCCTTCTAAGCCTCTTCCTTTAGTCCTGGGTTGAATCATGAGAAATCTTTACTTCACAAGGCTGTGGTTTATTTGCAAAATCACCCCAAAGCAAGTGGAATTCAGCCTTTAGCTTCAGCTTCCCTGGGGTAAGAAAAGACCCAAGTGCACTTAGAGTGAGAACAGCTGAGTTTTGCTTCTGGTCAGCCTGGGGCTCTTTGGGCAAATACTTCCCCATACCCTTCAAACCTTGCTTATTCCTATAAAAGGTTTCAGTTCCCCTCTAAAACTGATGTCATCAGACACATTTATTCACCACAGCAGTGGAACTCAACAGACTGACCTCTGCTTTCCTCTGAATGAGAAAGAATTTCCCCCTCTGCCCCCTGCATAAGGAGAACGTAGCTTGTTTTTGTGACTGTGCAAGTGCTGAAGGCACTAAAGAGCACAGCAGGACGGGGACATGTTCCACAGAACTGCTGCAGCAGGAGCTGTCACCCCATTTCAATGACTGCTTTGAAGGCAAAGTCCATGCCAGGGAAGTAGCCTACTGTTTTCCCAGAGTCATATATCCACCAATTTCTGTTCTGTTCCATGGTATGTTTAATTCTTTTAGGTTTGCATACCTGAATTTCTTCAAAGGCTGGATACAACTTGGACCTGTATCTTTGGTGTTGGTAAAGAGCAAAGGCACTTTCTGTTGTGAATTTTGCTAACTTTTCAGTAAACTGAATCTGGAATTTGAACCTGAATCTTAACCCATCTTTTAAAATAATCCAATTCATAATAAATTTGAAGAATATGCAAGAAATAAAGGCCTATAGTTTAAGTGCAAAGACACAGTATTGCAGTGACCCAAGAAGTAATTGTATCATAAAGGTACCAGTCTCCAGGATGGAACCATCTGACAACCCTGTGCATGTTAGTAATCCAGGATTAGCTGCATTTATTGCATTGCTTCTGTTTCATGCAAGAAAACATAATCTGGATTTCAATGTCCTTAAGTCATCCTAATAAAATTCGGTGCTGCCATCCTCATCCCACTGTACTCTTAAGTCCAAATCTTTGAAGAGCATGGTGAGAGCAGTGCTACTGTCCTGTCCTGAGCCAGCGTGTGGGGACAGGCTGAGGTCTCTGCAGCTCAGCCCCTTTGCTGCTGGGAGCACTGCTGTCCCTGCGGGCTCTGGGAGCTGTGCTGTCTCAGGATGGGGCAGCCCCCAGCACTCCGTGTCGTCCTCCCCAGGGAGGTCCTTACCAGTCCGGATGGACAAGAGGAGCGGTGCTGACAGAGGTGGCAGCAGTTCGTCCTCTGCAACATAGTCCGTGGCAGCTTTCAGTGCAGACCAGAGCAGTGGCAGTTCTGCTGCCTGTTGTCTGTAGCATCCCCCTTGGTCCAGCAAGGACAGGGACAACCGGGGCACACGCTCCGTGTTTTCCCCCCTGTCACCCTGCAGCAGCAGCTGTGTCTGCCCCGGGCTGCCCTGCGAGGCACCTGGCTCTCTTCTGTCCCTGATCCTCCACAGTGCCACGTTTGGCTGCTGTTCTTTGTAATCCCAGTGGCTGCAGCTCTCCCCCAGCACCTGGGTGATGAGCTTTCCATCAACAGAACAATCCGGAGGAACTTCCTTGAGCATTGGGTCTGGCTGCAGGTTCTTGTACACGTGGTGTGTGCCTTCGCCACACAGCCCGTAGGTCAGGGGCAGGGCTTTGCCAGGCTTGCTCTGCTCGGCTGTTTGAGGGGCATAACCAGCTGGAGCTGCAGTGTCTGTGCAGGATGGCTGAGGGGGCAGCTGGAATGGTGGTGCCTCTGCCTGTGGCTGATAGCCACTTTCGGGGGCACACAAAGGCCACGGTGGCTCCAGTGCTCGGTCCAAATGTTGGCTGATCTGTGGCAGCTGCACTTCAGGGATGAAAAGAGAAGGTTTGGATAAACTAATGGGCTTTATGATATGCTCCACTGTCAGTGTGAGAGGCTGGAATGATGAAATCCCTCTGAAGTCCTGTTGGAGTAGAAAAACGAGCACGAGTTATTAACAAGAAGCTGTAACCTTGAAGGTTTGCTTTTGGTTCTTTAAAATTTTCTTCGGAGAAGTGTCAGTAAGAGCCAGTAACAACCACCAGGGATCTGCTCTGCTGACAAAAGAACTCTTTTTTTTCTGGGGAATGACCCTTCACGGGAATACAGACATCTCTCACCGTGTATCAGCTGTGCAATCCTAAATATGAGGAAGAAAAACTCCTGCTTTAACTTATGCAAAATCTGGCCTAAGCCCTGGAGCATGGAAATAAGCTCATTTCTTATCCCTTAAGCTCATTTCACATGAAGACCCAGTGCTTGCTGTGGAAGATGAAGGATAGGTGAGAATCCCAGGGTTTCAGGGGGAATTAGTGATTTGGGATGCCAAGCCTCATCCCTTCCTCAGAGGGGCCAGGTCTGGGGGACGTTCCGAGCACCCCTCTTTCCAGTATCAGTAGTTTGCACTGATTGCCTAAAGAAGGCTCACTGCCCCTCCTGCATCAGCAGTGCCAGCACAGTGCACCCACACGGTCCTGAGCACCTGGGGGAAGTGCCTTAGAATAAAGAAGGGTGGGTTTACACCGGATGTGAGGCAGAAATCCTTTCCTGCGAGGGCTGTGAGGAACTGGCACTGGTTGCCCGGAGAAGCTGTGGCTGCCCCAGCCCTGGGAGTGTCCAAGGCCAGGCTGGAGCAAGCTGGGACAGTGAAAGGTGTCCCTGCCCCTGGCAGGGCACCAGACTGGATGGACTTTCAGGTCCCTCCCAACCCAACCTAGTCTGGGATTTTATGATGTTAAAGCTCTGGCTGAAGGCCACTCACCAAAGACATGGGCTGGGCACTGTGCTGTTTGACGTATTTGTAGATCACATAAGCAGTGGCAGCAAACACCAGCCCGGCACAGAATCCCAGTGCCACCAGACAGTAGAGAAGCCACGTCCTGTCTGCTTAGTGGGGAAGAGAACAAGTGGACAGAGGGTTGCATTAGAAACACTAAAGTCACTAAAGGATGTTATAGGTTTCATCTCATAGCACTTAATTTTTAAATTGTTTAAGTCAGCGTTCCTCAGTGGAAATGAGTATATTTTGTGTATCCAATATTCCAGCTGGACTTTTCAATCAGCAGAGTTAACAGCCTCACCTTCTAGTGTTTTAACCCAAAACACTTGAGATTTGCTGCTTCTCTGGAGGAGATCTATGTAAACTGTCCCGTTATATTCAGTGTCTGGGTCCAAGTTGGAAACTTCGAATTCTTTGTTGTGCTCATTCTTTGTCCACTGTTGAAAAGAAAGGTATTTTAGAAAGATTAAATGCTACGTTTTCTTCAAATCAGATTGCAAAATTCAGCATAAAATATTATTTACTGATAAGCTGTTATAGTGTTATAATGATTCTGTGTGTATGGAATTCTAAATATTTATATCATTTTGCTTTCTGTTGTTCCCGCATTTAATTTTGCACTTCGGTTTCTTGAGACTTGAACTAATTAAGTCATTATTTCAGTCACCAATGGTTCTAGTTTTTGCTACTTGTACAGTACTCTTGGAAATTCCAGAATTTAAGAGGAATGCTTAATCCTGTTGCTTACTGAAAGACTCCAAGACTTTCCCTTTCCCACCAGAAATCTCCTCCATGATGTACAAGCTCTGAGATCCTTTTCCATCTTATCTGGGATGCGATGCGATTCCAAAGTGCCAGGCCGGTGCCTGAGGTTGTGCTTTACCTGCTGGCGTGTCCTTTGGTTGAATATTGTCAAGTGATAGTTGGCAGCCCCCGATTTGCTGTAAATGTCCTCCACGGTGAGCTGCTGGCCGTCCTCCCCGCGCAGGGGAGTGGACGGGGGCCGGATGAGGAACCTGATGGACCGCACCGAGGGAATACACTCCACCCGTGGTGCTCCTATAACAGCTGGGACAGACAGAGCAGGCAGTGCCAGCTGTGAGGGCTGGAGCTGACACGTTATCAGATCACCTTACATCCTAAACACACCCTCCAGGCTCACTGAAATGGTCACTTCAGCTTATACACAAAAAGCTTGGAGCTTTCTGAGCATGGAAGAGTCAGGCAACTGGAGATACAGGTGCTGTGGGGTTCTGCCACCTTTAGCCAGTGTTTGTTCCTAGGAATTCGCACCCCAGGCTTTTCCTTAGGACCATGTTCTCCCTGATCCCACGTTGCTTCCCTGTCCCTCACAGGGATGTCCTCCTCCATGTGTGTGATGGTGTGAAATCCCACCACGGGGCACCCAGGTAACAGCTGCCCAAACTGCTCTCCCCATCCTGCATCAGACATGCTCGTCCCCATTTCAGGAGCTCACACTTCGCAGCTCCTGGGGCCGTATTCTGGCTGTCCCCAGGTCGGACCGTGTCTCTTACTAGTTTCCTTCTGCCTTAACAGCAGCTCTTCCCTCAAGGGCACAGAGTCATGGAATCAGAGTCACAGACACCCGGCTTTTCCTTTTCCCTCTAACCCCACTCTGATGTCAGGTCTCAGGGAAGGCGCTGCCCATTTGCCCATTTGCCTCCTTGCCCTCCCTCCCTGGCTGCCCGTGGAGCAGCGGGGGCAGCAGTGCTGAGATCAGAGGCGATGCAGGCACCTTTGTGGGGCAGGGCACCTACTCTCTTTCCGGGGCTCGAACCTCTCGGAGCGCACCCAGCTGGAGGAGCAGCCGCCCCGGCCCGTGGCCCGCACCCGCCCGTAGTAATGCTCTGTGAAGTGCTCTGTCTCACGGGTGAGGTTGCAGAAGGGCTCTGGGATACTCTGGCACTCAGGCTTGGCAAGCCAGGACTTCTCTCCATACCTGGGGGAAAGACAAGCTTTTAGTTCGGTAGAACAGAACCAGGGGAAGACAATTGTTCTCACCTGTATTGACAGGTGAGGAATTACAGAATAGAGGAGGAAGTTGCTGAAGGTAAAGAGTAGCTCAGTAATGGAGTAAAGCTGGCAACCAAAGAGGTAAAATATTTGCTTTACTGAGCATCATGTACCACTTTGAATAATCCTGTCCTTCACTGAGTTCTTCTCCAAGCAGAACCATTTCCGTAACAGTGACACAGGCAGGAGAGAGAGCAAAAGCAACTTTTCGTTTCTTAGCCCCTCTCTCTCCCCAAGAGCAGCACAACTCCAAAAAGAAGCAAACTTCACATACTGTTTATATTGGACATCAAATACGGTGCCAGGGGGAATATCTGCTTCTGTTTCCCAGGTCAGGATGTTCTCAAAGTTTGTGGAAGAAAATGCTACACGTTTCAGACATGACAATCTCTCTGCAGTGACAATGCCTGGAGGAGCAAAGAAACTGGTATTGAAAAGTGTATTCTGGCATCTTAGTGCTCAGATGGACACGGGTCTGGTGCTCTTTAGTGAACAGGGACATCAGGAATGCCACTTCCTGATACTTTGCTAGAGCTGGGCTGCAAAGCAGAAGCTTGGGCAGAACAAGCCTTCAAACCCTGCACACATCACCACATACACACCTTGCAGACTGTTGACTCATCCCAAAGAAATCTAAGTCAGGAAGTTACACAGAAAGGGCTCAAAAACTTAAGTCAGAAAGAGGATCTTTGAAGTTAAAAGAAAACCAGTAAAATAAGAAAAACAGTAAAATAAAAATAATGGGAAAATAAGAATAATAACCTGTTTTCAAGACCAGAATCATGTCAATGAATGCCTGTGCTTTCTGCCCCTGCTCAGGGAAGTGACCTGCAGAGCTCAGTTTCACATCACTGAAGAAGTGGCTGCCTTTAGCCTCTCCTGCTCCATGTTTTATTGGATGGATCTGCCTGTACGGAGCGACACACAGGGACCAGATGTCTGGACTCTGCTCTGGGTGTGCCAGGCTGAAAGCAAACAACCCACCCAGGTCCCCGCTGTGCCAGCCCTGCTCCTCTTCCCCCGGAGGATGGGCTTGGCTTTGGGGAGCAGGGACGTCGCCTGTCCCTGCTGAACACGGCCCTGCAGAGCCAGCACCAGCCAGAGTCCCCTGCAGCAAGGTGGGGCTGAGTGGGGCTGTCCCCAGCCTTCCGTCCCCTCTCACCAGCATTCACACATTTCCCTGCGGCTGGGTCGAGAGATTCCCCATTGCAGAGTCACCCTCAGGACTTAGAAGCTCTGTACATTCAAATTATAGATGGGTCCTCAAAGGTAGATCCTTTCTACATTCGTCGACTCAGTCTGTAGTGTTGATAAACACCTGGAACACGTGTGGGCTTCAGCCTGTGCCTGCTGAAGGTGAACAGCCCCACCGTGGTGCTCAAGATGAGCGAGAGCCCTCAGTCAAGAAAGGGGTGAGCGAGGGGAAGTAGGGAGGGAAATTCCACAGGAGGGAACTGAGGACAGGATGGGGGTGACTTGGACAAGATCCCACCGGGCAGGTGTGGAGGAGCAGAGGCTAAACCACACCTGGGTCCTCACTCCAAGCTTCTCCTGCAGCTGCCTCCGTGGAGCAGAGCTGAGTGACAGCCGCGAAACCAGCCCGCTGCAGGGGAGGGGGGTGAGGCAGAGCTGTCCTCAGGCCTGTGTGTGGCATTGGGGCAGGGAGGTGACACAGAAACGGAGTGCTGCCTACTCCAGCTTTGGTCCTGATTTCAACACTGGTCTTCTCATTCAAGGGAAGGGAGTGAGTTTCCCTGTCTGAGCGCCATGAAAACTGAGTCACCAATACCCTGATCATATCAGGAGTAGGAAACCTCTGTTTTCCCACATTTATCCACACTAAAACACAGTTATGCAAAGCAGGGCAACACAAGAACAGTCAAGTGTGGGCAGGGGAAAACCAGGATATTTCACAGTGTGACAGGCCTTCTGTTCTAGGAGTCTCTGAAGGCTTCCCTACAGCACCAGATCACAGACAGGAGCAGATAAAGACGAGGCTGCCTGCTAAAAGCCTGGAGTTTGGAAACAGCAGTTTTATCCTTCATTCACCCAGGTGTGAGTTTGCCACATCTGGAGTCTGATTAAGTGGCTTTTAGAGAGCAGATTTAGATTAGATATAGGGGAGAAATTCTTCCCTGTGAGGGTGGTGATGTCCCGGCACAGGTTGCCCAGAGAAGCTGCCCCATCCCTGGAAACATCCAAGACCAGGTTGGATGGGGCTTGGAGCAACCTGGGCTGGTGGAAGGTGTCCCTGCCCATGGCAGGGGGTGGCACTGGGTGGTCTTCAATATCCCTTCCAACCCAAACCATTCTATTTGTTCGTACCTCTTTTAAAATCAGGGCTCTCTATTCATTTGTGTCTCTGCTTAAGACATAGGGAGATCCCTGAAATCAAGGAATCTCCTCTACTCCTGTAGGATTTGGGTTGTAACACATGGGTGGCAAATGCTTTGAAGAGAAAGAATCTTTTTGTCTCCCTACTAATCCTTCAAGCGCCGAGCACGCCAACCTACACGGGGATTGTTAAAAGGAGAGACCGACCCAGAAGGAAGTTTCAAACAACGCACACAACAGCTCGCTCTCTAGGTGTTCATTCAGTAAACATGACTGGAGTGCCTCCCATGCTGCAGGATCAAACAGCAACCCCACGACCAGCGGCAGGAAAGGAGAAGTCCAGACTTACCGACCACTGAGAACGCCGCCAGGACGCCCAGCAGTTGCTTCATGAATACCTGTGCGGGCCGGGCTGGGCGAGCAGGCAGGCGGTCCCGCGCGCAGGTGATTCACCTTCCGTGAGCGCAGGATCCTCTCTGCCGAGGCCGGGCTGGATGTGCTGCTCAGTAACAGCTGCAGGGCTGCTCTCCCGCCTGGCCCTGCGGAGCCCTGCGCATGTGTGAGGCAGCAGCAGGGACAGCAGCTCCTCTCCACACCTGCCTGTACAAAGGTGCGCCAGCCAGAGCCTTAGAAAATCCCCCGCTCTTGAAAAAGAGCCAAATACCTTTTTGCTGAGAGCTTCCTGCCTCAAAGTCCTCCCTGAGGTTTGTGGGGTTTGAGCCTGGCTTTTCTGGTCAGGTGACTTTGGCTTGTTAAAACTCCAGAAATGAAAAGCCAGTGCTGTGCACCTGCTTGGTTTAATACCTGCTGCAGGCAGTGCACCTACTTCCTTAGGAAACACCGTTGAATGCTCTCTTAAAATGCAGGTCAGCCAGATCACTCAGCTTTTACACTCTCCTGTTCCTGCTGACCCCGGGTGGAACCAAATGAGCAGCACGTGCCCTGCTGCAGCCTGGGCACAGCACGAGCCCCTTGGCTCTGCCCTGCACAGCCAGGTGGGCGCGGAGGCTCTTTCACCTCAGGTAGGAAGGAGGTGGCCTTTCCATAGGAGGAGCACGTGCTGTCCAATGGCTTTGTGCAGAGGCCACTGTGGACATACAGGTTATTTTTGTGGCTGTTTACAACTGAAGGCAAAATTCCTTATGGCAGTGCTCTTCTATTGCCTAAAGCCTACTTAAAGCCCCTAAATGCTAGATTTTAGTCTCATTATTACAAATGTGTCCCAAAAGCAGCATTGGGGGTGTCCTGTGCAGGGCCAGGAGCTGGACTTGGATGATCTTTGTGGGTTCCTTCCAGCTCAGGAGATTCTGTGATCACACCTGCAACCAATTTAATCAAAATACAAACCTTCTGAGGCTGGCAGCAACTGCTTTCACTGGTCTATTCTTGTGGCCAGCCATGTGATAGAATTTACTACCCCTTCTGCTTCCCTCTTCATGCCGTGGATTTTCTGTTCCTGAAGCTCTTTCTGATCCCTGCTCTGCTGGGGTATTAACAGGACTCCAACCATGCCATGATGCATTTTGTCTTTCTCACCTCACCTGCACAAATGCAGAAGCCTCACGGGTTTGTTAAACAAGACACACCTATGCACCAGCGTGGCCCTCATCTAATTAAGTAGAACTCTTGGTTAGGGTGTTCCCTGCTAAGGTATTTCCATTACCTTCCTTTGCTCACGTCACTACCCTGTGCTTCCGCTGTGTGACAGGGCGGGCATGAAGGACCTAGAACTGCACCTGAGACTTGAGTTCTCAGAATATAACCTTTATCCCTGCCCCTATCTCCAGCAAGATGTCACCTTTTGAATAGCCCAGGAAACACCTCTCTGAATCTTTAGCTACCTGAAATTTCCGATTCTCTGCTTTCAAGTTTAAAATTAAATACTTTGCCCTCAACTTCCAGACCTCCTCAAACTTTCAACTCCGTCCCAGTCCGGGAGGGCTGCAGCAAACCCGGTGACTGCTACATGTGTGGATGTGGCTCTTGGGGACAGGGTGGACTTGGCAGTGCTGGGTTAGCAGTGGGACTTGGTGGTCTCAAAGGCCTTTTCCAAACGAAAGCATCCTCTGATGCTCTGGTGAGGTAAGGGCTGGTGACTCTGGAAGAGGGAGCACTGATCCCAGGCACTGTTTGCAGAGCTGCCAATGTCAAAATAATTTTAAAGGGGTTACACAACACCAGAGCTTCCTGTAACTCAATGCCTGGGGACTTTTTCTTGATTGCACAAGAAATTGGGTGGCGATTATATTTGGATCATCTGTATCTTTCCAAATGAACTGGAGGGATTACAATGCAGGATGCACCTCAGGACAGGTAAGGGAAAAAAGGAAAATTCTAGTTGATGGATTCTTTCTCCCACCTCCCCTTTTGACTTTAATCCAGGACCTTAATTAGTACATCTTGCTTCAAAGTAGTTCTCAACCCTTCCTATCACCTCTTTCAAATATTGTTCTCATGATCTTATAAAGATTTCAGTTTCAATACCCTCCATCAACACCCTTCCGTCATCGAAGACTCTCCCTGAATGTAGAGAATGGCTGGGGTGTGTTTCCCTCTCTCTTTTAATGCTTTGCTTTTCTGTGTGCCCTTTACCCAGAGGCTCTCTCTTTATACTCGAGTATAAAAAGGCATTTTACTAGGGCAGGTAGTGATAGGATAAGGGATAATGGCTTTAAAGTGACACAGAGGATATCTAGATTAGATACAAAGGAGGAATTCCTCCCTGGGAGGGTGGGCAGGCCCTGGCACAGGTCGGGCAGAGAAGCTGTGGCTGCCTCTGGATCCCTGGAAGTGTCCAAGGCCAGGCTGGACAGGAATTGGAGCCACCTGGGCTGGTGGAAGGTGTCCCTGCCATGGCAGGGGTGGCACTGGATGGGCTTTGAGGTCCCTTCCCACCCAGACCACTCTGGGATTCTTTGTTTAGGTGAGGGTCACAGTCCTGGTTTTGCAGGGTCAGGATGAGCCTGGGAAGTCTCACACGATTCCACTCTACTCCAGCATCAGGAAGCCCAGGCTGGGGCCCTGTTTTAAAATGCAGTGCTTTTGTGGATGAACTGCAGTCACCCTTTTTAGCTCTGGGAAACAAGAACACACACACATGGAGTTATATATCAAAATATCAAAATATTATTGCTCTCAGACATTCTGCACAGCAGGAGGAGTTTCAGCTTCAGTAAATATATTCATATAAAACAAAAAATAAATAAACAAACATATATGCTGTGTATTTATGCCTCTGTTGGAACACAGAAGGTGATCTCTGTAGGCTGAGGTGGAGAACTTTTCCTCCCACAAAACCCAGGTGTTGCTGAATGTCTGTGAGATGCTCCCGGTCACACAGAGGTGCAGTTCTGCACTCAGAGAGCAGCAAATGTGACATTAACAGTTCCAAAGCTGCTCCAAATCAACACGCAGGCACAACACTGTTTCCAGGACCCAGTTGATGGTCTCACACAGGTCTGGGTTGTGGTTTTGCCTTCCCTAACTCCCAGGCAGCCGTCCCTTGCTCTGAAGTCTCAGGTGAACGGGAGGCAGTGCCTGCCTGCTGTGTGAGACCTCCTGAGACATCCCTGCCTGCCTCAGGCTGTGCCTCCCATCAGAGCCCTTAGCACAGGGCACTTGGGACACTGAGTGTACAGAGGTCATATGCCTTGGCAGGCCAGACATCAGCAGAGAAAACTCCCTGTGAATAAACACAGAAAGCACCACTCTCACTTATTTGTCCTTGTTCAGGTATCCTTGCCTGGATATCTGGAGCTCTCCAGCACTTTCCAGGCACGCTGGGTGCTCTAGAGCCTTCCCAAGTAATGTGTGTGGTTGTAGCCTTTGAATTCAAACTTTCGATCGTATTTTCCCTCTGTATCTGAAGGTGCAAAGGTGTCACTCAGCACCGTGGGTGTGGGAGGTGTCCCCTCAGTAAAATGGTTGCTGTCACAGTCACTTGCAATCCCTTCATCTTCTGCCACCTGCAGTGTCTGTAAGGGGATGAGCAGCTGGATGTTGGGATCCTCACTGAGCTGGGACATCCCGTGGATCTGCACCTGCAGATCAGCCACTGATTTCTGGTAATACTCGGAGAAATGATGAGCATTCTGCAGGTGGTGCTCACGGGGTGCACGTTTGGCACAAAGCCCCTCCACCGGTGGCTGAAGGAAGGTCATTTCCAGGCCTTCTTCCCTGTCTGCATCAGACTGTTCACTGGAATCTGGGAATCTCACATCAGTGAGGGATATTCTTCCTAAAGAGGAGCTGTGGGAAAGGGATGCCTCCTCGTTTGCCTGGGATCCTGAGGTGTCGACCTCATCCTTTCTCTCTGGAAAGAAAGAGAAACCCAAAGCACTGAGCTCAGGCACAGATTCACTCTGCACAGAGAGACCTCCAGATCCTGAATCCAAGCTTGTTTTTCCCTGAGCTGCTTGGGATGGTTGGCAGTTGGGAAGTCTCTTTGGAAACCTTTGACTGTATGGGATGAAAGTACCACTGTCTTCTTCCTCCTCATCATCCGATGCTGCTGCTGCTGCTGGTGATGATGGTGGTGGTGACAGCAAGGAAGCCACCCATGGCAGGCTGCTTCTTGCCAAAGCTCTGTGTGTCTTCCTTTGTGCCGGGGTGTTCTCTGTGCAGTTGAGGCCATCCCTGCAGAATTCCTCTTCACTGAGCTCCAAGGGAAGGGCTGGTCCAGCAGCTTTGAAATTATGGAAATCCTACCAGGGAAAAGGAACAAGACAGTGACTTAGTGATGCTTTTAAAATAAGAGCTTGGGTATAGGAAAGCTTACTTAAAATAGGACCTAGGAATGTAAAACTGAGAAGTGCAGAACTGCCCCCACTCCTCCCCAGTTACCCTCTGAAAACCAGCAAGACCTTGAGTCAGGAGGGGCCCCGGAATTTGGGCCATACCAAAGCCTGAGGTGTCTTCCTTTGCTTGGCATCCTGTTTCAAGAAGCAGAGGATGAAGGCACCGGTGAGGAGGATGGGGAGGACAAACACAAGGATCACAGCAGAAAGTGGGAACTTCCACTCCCCTGTTGGGAAACAAAAAATAATCTCCTGTTGGTGGTATCTTTAGAGTAATTATGGGCTCTGTACTCAGCTGCTCTTTCAGGAATCTCAAAAAACATCGGGCTCAAGATCTTTGTTTTGCAAATGCAGAGGAAAGAGAACAGACTTGCCTGAGATCAGACAAATGAATGTTGGTACCAGCCAATGCATTACTTGGATCAGGGGGAAAAATGAAGCTTTAGCCACGTATTTTTCCCAAAATTTCCTCGTGAGCATAACTCAAGTACAACATTCAGGATTTTCAGCAAACATTTCAGTGTTGACTTTTTTAAATGGAAATGTTTCTACAGAAAACGGCAACTGTTCACTAGAAAGTGCACGCAGTCCTTTTAACAGAGAGCCTTTTTTGTTGTTGAAAAGCTAGTTTTGGTGGAAATCTTTGACTTGCCCTAATCCCATTTGCTGTCTCACCACATCCTTGTCTGGGAAGGACCAGAGAAAGGCGCACATACCTTTGTGGTTTAGTGGCACACACACTGGCTGGGAGAACTGGCTGTGCTTTAACTCGATGCTGTCGAAGATGGATCTGGCACTGAAGCAGTGGTTGCTTCTGAGGGCAGTGGTATCAAGAGTCACCGAGTCCTTCCTATAACCTTCGTATTTCTTCTGTTTAGAAACCAAATGGAGGATTGGAAAGACAGTTCTTTCATTATCTGGGTGGTGTTTCTCTACCATTTCAGCCCCTGGTTCCCTTGTTACATCGTGTGGCTTCAGGGGTCGGGAGGTGCATGAAAGACACGCCAAGCAGACATCTCATCTCTCCAGGGTTATGGATGCCAGGGTGGGATTTCCAGCTGTGCTCTGCTCTCTTCTGCCAGGGAATGCTGCTACTGGTGCCTGAGCTAGTTGTTTGAAACCTCAGATATTCACTCCCTTTCCTGATAAAAATGTGGAACTACCGATAAAATAAGGATGTGCAGACACACAGACATAGACAGACACACACACACACATCTAATTCTTCCCTCTGCCTTTGGTTTAACTCTGCTTTGGCCAGTTCCTTTTCTCTAGGCCCAGGATCCAGTCCCTCCCTGCCCAGAAGTCTGAAGCTATTTCAGTTCAAGCTGGGCATCCCTTCCTCCTTTTCATCTAAGAAGAGCCACTTTTACTGACCTTGTCTTCAGATCCAGCCTCCCAGTGGTTCAGTTCGTACTTCAAAGTGAGATTCTCCACACAGGTGGGCAAAGGGAAGGAAGCATTCACTTGGATTAAGTTCTCCTTGACATTCAGGATTAGCACGGGGGGAGCCAGTTCCACTGTAATGGTGTGACCAGACGTGAGAATAGCTCTTACCTGTCTGTGACTGGTTTACACTTCCAGCTGCTGTCTTGTGACAGGCACAAAGGAAGGGGGGAGCAAAGGAACCCCTCTTTTACCTAACATTCCCCTGCTGGTATATGGACACCAGTTTGTTCACCTGGAGCACTGATGAAAAAATTCTGACCACACTTGCTACAAAATTCCCTTGCAAATGATCAGGGCTCCTTGTAGCGGGTGCTCCATAAAGCTCCTGATTGCTGTTCCCGTGGTGTGTGATCTCTTCATTTGCTCCATCCAGGCTGGAGCCTGACAGACACTCACCCTCGGAAAAGTAATCCTTGAACTGGGATTTCACCCACGGCGACTGGAGCCGTCCTGAAACAGCTTTCACTTGAGCCTGGCCTTTAACGTAGATGTTTGAAAACATACAGGTCAGAATGCAAGAGGTTCTGGGAGTGTTTTTGCAATGGGGAACCTTTATCCATTTGTCCATGTGGTCCTGGCTGAAAGAAGAAACAACCATACCATAATTACCATAATATTAATAATTTATGCAGCAAGAGAAGGGAGTGTTTCGGAGGATGGTTCTCAAATCTTGCTCAGAGTTGGGAGCAGAGTTCCACATGGATAATGTTTGGTTTGGTGAAGCGTCACTGATCATTATGACATTGATTAATAGAGTTGCACAGTTGTTTGCCCTGTGCCACACCTTCAATCAGACTTACCTTTTATACCTCACAGTGTACGTCACGTCTGGGGGAGAGCCTTCTCCTGGGGTCCATGTCAAAATCATTTCGAAATCCTTTGACACTAGTGTAACATTCTGAGGAGGGAGAAGCTGAACATGACCTGATCAAAAGGGAAAACTGTGTGAATTATTTAAAAATATCTTTGGGGATAGGAAATACCGCCTGGCTTTGACTAAGGTGGTATCAAAATTCGAGGCAGAGCAGGTCAGTTCATTTGAGACTGGAAATCGGCTATGGAAGCAGGTGTGATACTGTAATTCTTTCCTGGTTTCTTATAAAACACCCCCCCCAAGCCGATGCTGCCAGGAATGCTGTGGAGTGCAGCTTTGCCACATGTACGATCCTGGCTCCTGTTTTCCCAGTAGATCAGCGTGTCCATCCCCAGTGCTCAACAAGAGCCCCTCTACGGACAGATTTCAAATTGTCGGTTCTTTACCGTGGAGTGTTTCATTCCCATTCACACTGCTCACAGGTTGCCTGTACTCTCCTCCTACACGCAAAGCCGGGTACCTCGAGCCTGGTGCAGGAGGCACAGAGCCACCAGGACTCCGAGCCTCCGGGAGAGCTCCCCACTCGTCCTGGGCTCCTTCCCTGGCTGCCTTTCCATGGTGCTGCTGGCTGGCCGAGGCTGTGCAGGTGGCAGGGCACGGGCAGGAATGCCTGCACACATGCGTACAGCCTGCCTTCCTGGTGCTGCCAGGGCCAGCCCTGCACGCTGGACCAGGAAAGAAGCGGGTGGGAGAGGATCTGGGGGGAAAGGAGGCGGAAAGGGTGCAGGACTATGCCCTCCAGTGCACCTCGGCTGAGCCCTGCACGGGCTGTGTGTGTGCAGAGGCAGCACAGGGAAACATCAGCCTGGTCTTGGGAGGCACCTCGTTACAAAATGGACCTTTGGAGTTTACCTGTCTGGCTGTGAAATATTAATAGAAATCAAACAAGGTTTTGCTGCCAGAGATTTCTATTTATAACCACCAACAATGAAAACCAGTAGGATGGAATACTGTGATAGCCTGGTGTTTACAGGAGATCGAGGATTCTCTCCTCAGTTACGTTACCGTCATGTTTTTCAGCAGTCAGGGAATCGCTCCACATTCCAGATGGGGGAGGAAAGTGCAGAGAAGGGACAGGGATCTCGGGTTGTGGGCAACCAAAAGGGCGTGGATCCACCTGCTAAACCCTGGGTGTTTTTCGAATGCCAGTGCTGCAACTTACCACTTAGCAGCTATTTGTCAGGAACTCAAAAATATCCCTGAACTCAGGATCAGCTGCCAGGGCTGTGCCAGCACACGGGTGGTGCCCGACCCCTGTGCTCCCAGGTCCAGGAGCACACCGGCTTGGAATTCACAGCCGTAAGACTCTCAAGGTGTTTATGTTTTCACAGCACGGTTCCTTTCAGCTCCAGACTCTCCTGGGGCACGGTCCAGTTCCTGAGCTGCTGCTGCTGTACCCCACACCCTCCCAGTGCTCCCTGAAGCAAAGCCAAGAGGCAGCAGCTTTGTTCTGTGTGTGCCAGAACAGCAGGAAAGAGCCCGGCTCAGGCACACTGCCAGCTGCTGGGCACAGCTGTGCCACTGCACGCTGTGCACGGGGAGAAGGGGGAAATACCTGGATCACTTGTGCTGCTTGGTTGGCACATCTGCTCTCCTGCTTTCCCATCAGCCACCTGCAGGCCTATGCCAGGAGGAAAGGCAATGAGGCAATGAAATTACCCTGCAGGGGATCACACCAGCTTAGAGGAAAGGGGTTTTCCTGGGCCTTTCCCGGCTGGAGAACTCACCCAGCCCAGCTGGCAGCCCATTGCTGCAGCTCTGAGTGTCAGGTCTGGGCACTGAGCGGGAGAAGAGCTGATGGAGCTGGGTTTGTGTTGGTCAAAGTCTGTGTTTTCACCAGGAATACATCACATGTCTCATTTCCATGAACGTGGCACGATTCAAGCCGGAGGAGGAGGCAAAGTTACAAGTGTCTTCAGTCACAATTTCCTCCCAAAATCTCCATTTCTTCTTACCATGGGCTTCTGTTACTGGTACTTTTCCTTGGCTTTTTTGCTACTTCTCTTTAATTTCATTTAATTTCTATGAAGCTTCTCTTTCTTCTGCAAAAACAACTATAATCCTTTAAAAGGAAAAACCCAAAGGGAAGAACGTGGAGGGTCTGTTCCCCTTCAGCATCCAAACTGCAGAGCCAGTACCAACACCCAGCTCTTGTGCTTCCCGTGCCAGCCGGGGCAGGACCGGAGGCACCACCAGGGCCACTCACCAAGGTCTCGCTCAGAGCCCTCGGGCAGCTTCTCTCCAAGACGACATGTGATTTTTAGTAAGCGTTTGCAAGAGGTGAATCTTGTCACCATCATCATCGTTTCCTGTGAAACACCTGCCCTCTGTGGCAACCCCCTCCCCCGATGTCAGCGTGTCTGTCCCGGCCAGCGGGTGCGCACTGGTGGCCGGGGTGTCCTGGCCGGGGTGTCGTGGCCGGGGGTAGCCAGGGTGTCCTGGTCGGGGTGTCCTGGCCGAGGTGTCCTGGTCGGAGTGTCCTGGTCGGGGTGTCCTGGCCGGGGTGTCCTGGCCGGGGTGTCCTGGTCGGAGTGTCCTGGTCGGGGTGTCCTGGCCAGGGTGTCCTGG